>CAKNYM010045704.1:0-38237 GCA_932195095.1 Andricus curvator | reverse complement strand
TGATTCTAAGGGTTGTGATTGACCGCTGCTAAGGAATGCGATTGACAGTTTCTAGCGTTCGTTATTGTTCTTTGCTGGGTAGTTGGCTCAATCGTTGCTAAGGGTTCTTTTTGTCCACTGCTAGGGTTTGTCACTGAGCATTGCTAAGTGATGTCATTGGTCGTTTCTAATAGTAGTCATTGATCGTTGCTGAGAGTTGATATTTACCGTCTCTTGGAAGTTGTATTGATGGTTGCTAAATATTGTAACTAACCTTTGCTAAGTGATGTTATTGCCCGATTCTAAAGGTTGTTATTGACCGCTGCTAAAGGATGGTATTGAAAGTTTCTAGCGTCCGTTATTCTTCGTTGCTGGGTAGTTGGCTCAATCGTTGCTAAGGGTTTTTTTGTTCATTGCTATATTTTGTTACTAGCCTTTGTTAATGTATGCTAATCGATTGTTTCTAATATTAGTTATTGATCTTGCTGGGAGTTGATATTTACCATCTCATGGAAGTTATACTGAAGGTTGCCAAATGTTGTAACTAACCTTTGCTAGGGGATGTTATTGCCCGATTCTGAAGGTTTTTATTGATCGCTGCTAAGGGGATGTTATTGAAAGTTCCAAGCGTTCATTATTCTTCGTTGCCAGGTAGCTGGCTCAATCGTTGCTAAGGGTTGTTTTTGTCCATTGCTAGGGTTTGTTACTGACCTTTGCTAATGAATGTTATTGGTCGTTTCTAATAGTAGGTATTGATAGTTGCTGAATGTTGTAACTAACCTTTGCTAGGAGATGTTATTGCCTGATTCTAAGGGTTGTTATTGACTGCTGCTAAGGGATGTCATTGACAGTTTCCAGCGTACGCTATTGCTCGTTGCTGGGTAGTTGGCTTAATCGTTGCTAAGGGTTGTTTTAATCCGTTGCTAGGGTTTGTTACCGACCATTGCTAATGGATGTTATTGATCGTTTCTAATAGTAGTTATTGGTCATTGCTGAGAGTTCATATTTACCGTGTTTTCGAAGTTGTATTGATGGTTGCTAAATGTTGTGACTAACGTTTGCTGGGAAATGTTAGTGTCCGATTCTAAGGGTTGTTATTGACCGATGCTGAAGGTGTTATTGAGGTGTTGAAATCTATTGAAACCTCCAAATTAGGATTTTCCAGGTTTTATTTTAGAGACTCAAAAAGTGTGTAAAATAGAAAAAATGCAATAATTTTTATAAAAAAATTGGTTTGAAATGAAATCATCAGCAATCTGTATTTCCTCTACTAAACAAATAAGTAGCCAAAGTTTTTTTACAAAATCGATGATATAAAGGTCGGGTTTGTGTATGTCTGGGCGTGGAATCCACCATATGTGATTTTAAGGTAAAACAATTTTGAAATTCCTAATATTATGAACAAATAATTTACAAACAAAAAAAGCAAATAATATTCGACACTAATTTATTTATTTCAAAAATTAGATGCTGCGAAGTAGTAGATAATCTTTTTCCAGCTAATACAAATTTCCTTTGGAAGAATTTCATCATTTTAAAAAATTTGGTAAGAAGCGACACGAAAGAAGTTCTATAAAAAAAAATCAATAATAATATTGCAATTCTTAAATATTTGATTACAGACGTTTTTTGCGAGGCCTGATTATCCGCACAATTTTTATACCAAAATGAGATAACAATCCCATACTTAAACAATTATTGGAAAAATTTTTATTTGAATTTTTATGCAGAGAGCATCATTTTTTAAACGATTCCTTTTTTGTAGATATATTTTTCTGAAATAAAACAGATATTTGAAATATTTTTTAGATTTTCTATCTAGGTCATATTAAATGTAAATTTTCCTTGAAGTAGTGACTAAGAGCCACCCCATTATAAAGAATGAATTTAGGAAACATATGTTATTTCACATTCAAATGAAGATTTGTGTTATATTGTGCACACCTACCATCAAAATTGATAAGAATCGTGAACGCAAGGAGTAGAGTTTCTATTCGCATTTTCATTTTCTTGTTGTTAGATTTTGTGAAAAACAACTGATAAATTTGTAAAATTTCCACTGCTATATATACCAATCGCTATCTTATTAGTTCCTTTTATTATTCATAAAAGATAATTTAAAATGATGAAATTTTAAAATGTTTGCAGACTACGTGGTAAAAGTAATCTGATATTTTTTATCATTTAATAGCCCTTGCAAGATTTTATTATACGCATTATTACATGGAAAAAATTTACTCATGAAAATAAAAAGTCTTAATTAGTGAATCTAATTTACTAGTTAACTTCTTTAATTTTATCTGTCCGTGAATAAATTATTAAATAAATTTAATAGAAATTAAATTATAAATAGAACCTTTTCAAAATCAGCCCTATTTTATATTCAATTTTACCTAATTTTTGTTGACTTTTTTACAATTATACATCACTACACACTAGTGTATAATTTTCAATCGGGGAAAATAATTTTTTAACAAAGAAGGCGAATCTTCAACAAATTACATCAATTTTCAACCAAATAGTTGAATTTTTCAACTAAACAAGATCAGCTTTTAACCAAACCTAAAATATGGATTTTTAACAAAGAAAGTTTATTTTGAACCAAAAAGTTGAATTGTCAACCAAACAGTTGATTCTCAGTTCAAAAGATACTTTTAAACCAAAAAAAAAAAGGAATTTTCAATAAAGTAGTTGAATTTTCAACTTAAAAAGTTGAATTTTCAACAAAAATGTAATAGTTAACAATTCAACCGAAAAAAAGGAATAGTTAAATTTTTAAATAAAATAAATAAATTTTCAACATAAAAATAACATGTTTTTAACAAAAGAATAACGTATATTCAACAATATAAGTTTTTCATCAGAGAAATGACGTTTTAACTGAAATTATGAATCTTCAACTTGATAAACGAATTTTAAACAAAGTAGTTCAATTTTCGAACGAACGGTTGAATTTTCTATCAAATTGTTGAATTGTCTACCAAATTGTTGAATTTTCTACCGTATTGTTGAATCTTCAAGAGGAAGAGACGAATTTTTTACAAAAAAAAAAGTTTACAGAACAAAATTGAATTTTCACGTAAAAAGATAAATGTTTAAACGAAAATGGAATACAGTTAAAATTTCAGTTAAGAAAATTAGTTATCAATAACAAAAAATTCCTTTTCAACAAAATTATTAAATTTTCTTGCCAAAAAGACAAATTTTGTACCGCACAGTTCAATTTTTGGCCGAAAATATCAATTTGTAACAGAAACTATTACTTTTCAATCATATAGTTGAATTTTCAAGCGAGAGGATTTACTCTTCACCAAAAGAAATCAACTTTTAAGAAAATGCATGAATTTTCAACCGAAAATGGATGTTTGAAATTTTAAATTGAAAAGAAAACTTTTCAATTAAAAAAAAAAGCAAGCGGTTGTGTATACAAAGCCGGTACAGATAAAAAAATTTAAGGGTGGAATCTAGACTGCGACGCCAAACGATCAGCATAATCGATTAACCGTTTAAATTGAAAGAATTGTTTATAACAAATATAAATTATAAAAAACGCTTCTGCTAAAAAAATCACTTTTTCGAACAAAAAATTCTAGATGAAGTTACAGACTGAAACACATTTTAAAAGTTTAAGGGTGTAACTGGAAGCATTTCTGCTTAATGAATTTTACAATTCTATTCTACAATTATTTCAATAAAATTTATCACAATTTCCTAACAACACATTTTCTTTCCTTTTGAATTCCTTACAGTATTGAGTACAAAAATTAATTTATCTTGCTTGTTTCTACTTCTTAAATAATGGTTTAACACTTCATTTGTTATATTACTTTTTCTTCCAATTTGGCGCCTTTTTCTTCATTTCTACTTTATGTTAGGTTAGTTGATTTTCCTTGACAGTCACTTTTGGAGTTATCTTTATGGGAACAGGACGCTTTCCCATCCTGAACTCCTAATAAAAAAATGTTTTTGGATTTTTATAAATTTTAATTAGTTAAACAGTTTTTATAAATTATTTAACTATATTCACCACATGAATTTTGATTTCTTCTGATAATTGAAATATGGTAACTATAACACTGTATTATTTTGAACTTAACCTCTATCTTTCTTATGATAATTTAACTTCTAATCAAATTTTAATTTATTTCAGAATTTTCATATATTAACTTTAATTGGATACCTGTTAATATATCTATGTAACTCTAATACTGATTTTTGAATTGAATTTAACTGATAATTGAACTTGAACTTCACTCCAAAAGATGACTCGGGCTTTCGTAACTAATTCGTAAGTGGTTTTTTACTCCTTTTAAATTCGTTCATCTCAATAAATTTAGTAAGATTGTTATTCTTACACTTTTTCAGATCATTTTTTAAGTATGGTTCCCCTGATGATGGAAATTGTGTATTTCCGAAACATTAGGTATTTCATGTTGTGACGTCAGCTGACACAACTTAAGGTTGTGGATAAGGGGTGAGAACGGCGGAAGGCAAGGTGGGGAAGAAGTGTCGACGTGGGAGAAGTGGAAAGAGGGTACTGCGAAAAGGGAGGAGTACGTAGAAATGAGGAAGGGGTTTAGATTGACATGTAAGAAGAAAGAACAGGAAAAGGAGAATGATCTGGAAGAGGAGTTAGGAAATGTTAAGACAGAGGGAGACGTCTGGAAGATAATACAGAGGTTTAGGAAGCGTAGAGTGGGGATAAGCGAGAAAATAGGGAATGAGGAGTGGAGGGATTTTTTTGAAGAATCATTTCAGGGCTCAGATGCAAGGAAGAGGGATGGTGGGAGTAGAAGAACGGGGGAGGCAGAAATGGAGGAGTTGAATGACGATGAGATAGAGAAGCAGATAAGGAAGTTAAGAAGGTCAAAAGCAGCAGGGATGGACAGGGTAGAGAACGAAGTATGGCTGTTTAGTACACAAGAGGTTAGGGAGAGGCAGCAGGAGGTAGTGAAAAAAGTATGGAGGGGGGAGGGATTCCCACGAGGGTGGAGAGAAGGGTTAATGGTGCCTCTGTATAAGAAAGGAGATAAGGATAGGCAAGAAAATTATAGAATGATTACGCTAATGAATACGGTGTATAAAGTATACGCGATGGTGGTGGCGGAGAGGCTGCGGAAGGATGTCGAGGGGAAAGGAATATTGCCAGAGACGCAGGCTGGCTTTAGGGCAGGTAGGAATACTATCGACAATATCTACGTTCTGCAGCACGTGGTGGATAGAGAATTAGCGAAGAAGGGGTCGAGAGTGTACGCGTTTTTTGTGGATCTAAAAGGCCCGTTTCCGTCGGTGGATAGGGGGTGGTTGTGGGAGGTGATGGAGGATAGGGGGGTCGAGAAAGGCGTGATCGAGAGGGTAAGGGAGATATATGAAGAGACCAAAGATAAGGTAAGAGGAGGGCAGGGGATTTCGGAGGGATTCTGGATGGATAGGGGGTTGAGACAAGGGTGTCCGCTTAGTCCAACGCTTTTTGCGATTTTAATTGCGGATATGGAAAGTAAGCTGGAGGCCGGGGTGGTAGGAGAAGTCAGGATAGGAGGTGTTAGAATTTGCTCACTGGCGTTTTCAGATGACATAGTTCTGCTGGCAAGAAGAGAGGAGGCCTTAAAGGAGATGATGAAGAGGTTGAGAAGATACCTGGATAAGAACAGGTTAGAGCTGAATGCGGAAAAGTCCAAGGTTATGGTGTTCAGAAAAGGAGGGGGAAGGGTAAGGGAGGGGAGTGGAAGTGTAAGGGAGAGGCGGTGCAGGAGGTGAAAGAGTTTGTGTATCTGGGCTTCTTGTTTCGGAGGAATGGTGGAGTGGAAATGTTTGACTCACTATTGATGAGTGTGCTATTGCATGGAGTAGAGGTGTGGGGGTGGAAGGAAATTGAAGAAGTGAATAGGACACAGGAGAGGTATGTAAAGTTGATACTGGGGTTGGCAAGGAACACTCCTAATTATATTGTTAGGAGGGAGACGGGGAGAACGAGTGTAGGGATTCTAGCGGGGAGTCAGGTGTGTAAATATGAGGTGAAAGTTTTGGAAGATCGGGGAAGTAAGCTGGTTAGAGAATGTTGGCGGGAAAAGGAGAACAGGAGAGGGGGTGGAAAGATGGAGGTTGAAAGGGAAAGGTATTTTAGAACGAATGGACTGCAGATGGATGATGTGAGAAGGATGCACGAGAAAGGAAGGAAGGCTAAGAAAAACGGCATGAAGAGAGAGAGAACACAGCAGGGAAAGAGAGAATAAGAGAGTCAAGGTTTAACGGGAACTATGGTTGGATTATGCCAAGGGCGAGAGCGCAATACTTATGTGAGAAAGGAGAGAAAGGAAGTCAGGAGCTTGTAGCGAGGATGAGATGTGGTTGCATGGAGGGTTTTAATAGGTACTGGCTCTCTAGGGGGAAGAGGATGTGTGAACTGTGTGAGAAGGGGGATGCAAGATTGGGGCACTGGTTGGAGGAGTGCGTAGAGGTGGAAAGGTGTGCGATAAGCATGGAGCTATTGATGCATTAAAGGGGGGACAAAAGGGCAGTAGCATGGGCGAAGGGAGTGTTGGGTAAGATGGAGAAGAAGACAAGGAGGGAGGAAGAGGAATGGTGAAGGGAAGATTTTAAATGGGAGAGGAAGTAGATATAAGTAATCTGTAAATATTGTAAATAGTAGATAAGTATTAGGTATTAGCCGCGGAAGCAGAGTTTGGCAATGCGAAGTAATGCGAAAAGTAGGGACATGCGAGTTATGCGAAGCGAGGAAGGCAAGGCGATAAGAGCGTGCGGTCTTAGATATAAGGTATTGATGGATGTTAGTTTTTTAAGAGTTAGTTTTAAGAAAATTCGGAAAAAATGGAAGTGTAAGCAAGTCAATTTTTTAAGGCCAGCAGGCTGAAAAATAAACGTTTATCTATCTAGTAAATAGCTATAATTTCAAACCTTCGTATAAAGATGATATAGACTTAAACATATGGGAACAGTACTTGAAATCTCTCTATCCAGTCCCGGATCCAAATTCTTACTTAATATTGATTAATAATTTTCGAAACCCTTATATTGACTCACATATAACTCCTGATGAAACTATTTCAAGCTTAGAACAGTCAAAAAATGGTAAGGCCCCTGGTCCGGATGGTATTACATATCACTTTTTAAAAAATTTGTCCGGCAATCTGATCCTTTACTTAAACTCGTTATTTAATAAAATAATTGATGAAAAAAAGGTCCCAATATCGTGGTTTCAAACATTTCTTAGAATGATGCACAAGAAAGGGGATGTCACTGATCCTGCTAACTACCGCCCTATTGCCTTAGTTAACTGTGTTACAAAGATATTTACGCAGATTCTTTCCAAAAGACTGACAGCTTGGGCTGATGACATGCAACTCCTTCCAGAGTGGCAGGCAGGTTTCAGGAGGGGGAGAGGTTGTACGGATCAGATCTTTACCCTGAACGCAATGATTCAAAATCGCCTGAGACTGAACGGAGGCAAACTTTTTGTTCTCTATGCTGATTTCAAAGCAGCCTTTCCCTCAGTTAGTCATAATATCTAATGGAACAAATTAATTTCGGAAGGTTGTGGGTCAAAATTCATTAGATTGGTAATCGATTTCTATTCTAAAGCTAATATTGCAATCAAGGGATTACCTAATTTTGTTGTTCATTTTCTTCTAAATGTAACCCGAATGGATCCGAGGTTCACTTGTCAAGCATACCAAACCCATTTTTCAATCCGTGCCTCTGATACATCCAAATCAGTAGAACCTCTTGAGATACAATTATAATGAATCCCACGTTAATCTAAACTAAACTTTAATTCTTTCTTAATTCGATGCCCAATCCGAATGAATCCTAGACTCATCACAAACAAGTTTGAATGTTTTCCATCCTTATTTACAAATGTCGGAAAATATTTTCAGTTTTCGGGTATCTATATCTGTTTTCGAGAAAAGTCCAAATTTTAAATTTTATTTTTGAATTTCTTAAATCTTTGCATTGGCTTAGTTCGAGTTTGTTAACAACAATCCCCCTCTGCAAGACACTCAAAATGTTGTCAGCTTTCAGGTTCTGACTGCTTTTTAAGATGACTAAAAATGTCGATTTTTTCCAATTTTAGGCTTCCGTGGCCCGGGGCAGAAACCCTGATAGTTTTAGTCGCTCGTTCGTCGGTCCGTCGCATTTCTTCCAATGCCGGGAAGTGGAGGGAAATTATGGGGGGGGGATTAGAGGTTATAAGGGGAGGGAAAGTAGGGGAGATGAGCTGAAACGAGAGAAGTACAGGAAATAAGGAGACCTGAAGGGTGGGAAAGTAGGAGAAATGAGGGGAGGGTACGTCGGATAACTGAGGGGAAATAAAGAGGAAAGTAGGAGAATTTAGGGAAAATGAGGGTAGAGGAAGTAAGACGAAATGAGGGGAGGTAAAGTAGGGAATATAAGTTGAAGGAAGATTGTGAAATGAGGAGAAATGCGAGGAGAAGTAGGGGAAGGGAGGGGATTAGAAATAAGTGTGAGTAGAAATAGGGGTAGTGTTAACTGGGAAAGAGTCGACGTGGTAAGTAGAAAAGAAGTTTGGGAAAGGGCCGACGAAGGGTCAAGTCAGGGAAGGCGAATGGAGGGCGAGTAAGGAAGGGAAAGTATGGCAAGGAGAGGTATGAACAACTTAATTCACGTCTTCGTAGGCTGATGACTGAAAATTATTTTTTTTAATTCGATCATTTGTTTACTGACGTAGATCGGAGTGGCCTAGGACTATCCTCTTTTATGAACCCGTAAAAATTTAGCCAGCTTTTGCGTATTTCTTCGGGTATTCGAGATAGCTCAAAATTGTGATTTTGTTCAATTTTGAGAATTTTTTAGCAGTTTAGTACAGGGCGACTTCATTTATAACTGACTTGACCTAGATCACTCATTTTTATTCTTAATTTTTTAACTATTGCACTAATTCATCATAATAATTATTAATGAACTGTTGACTTGTTTGAAATTGAAATTTGAAATTTGAAAATATGGAAAAATGTGTAAAAAATGATTTGTAAATAATAAAATAATAGGTCCATCAAGCTATCACCTCCACAATCGAAATTCCTGAATTTCGTTGTATCAGAATATTGGCCTTTCTTTGGTGTATTGCCGCTTTTTATGCACCACTACTACTTTCGAAAAACAACCCCTACTAACAATGAAACTACCCCCTATGTAAAAACTCAAACTCGGAAAAAATAAAGAACACCAGAATTTTGAGCATATTTTGGGCTCTCGAATGCACGAACAAAAATTCAAAAACCACCCCCTATGTGCAGAAAACCAACCCCTTGCCAAAAATAAAATCTGCAAACAACAAAGTGCATCATAATTTTGGGCTTCTTTTGGGCTCTCGAATGCACCAAAAAAATTTCCAAAAACCCCCCCCTATGTGCAAAAAAACCACCTCCTAAGTGAAAACTCAAACATGGAAAAAGCCAAATAGAAATAGGCTCTTCATGAGCTCTCAAATGCTTGGAATTTTTTTTGCAAAAACCATACCTACATCTAAAATGTCAAGCACCTATCTATAAATTCGAATTTGAATTTTTGAGAAGCCTAAAAATCAGAGACTATTTTTACACCGTAAAATTCTAAAGAGAGATTATTTTTTGACAAATTTATATGATAAATAGAATCTCTGATTGTTGAACTCCTTGAAAATTCAAATCCGAATTTTCCAGATAGGTGTTTGATTTTTTAAATGCGGGGGTCGATTTTGCAACAACAAAAAAAATCAAGCATTCGAGAGCCCATGAAAATCCCAACACCACCTTCTATTTTGGTTTTTCCATGTTCGAGTTTTTAGTGAGCAGATTGTTTTTTTGTACATAGGCGTGGTTTTTGACATTTTTTTTCGTGCATTCGAGATCCCAAAATAAGCCCAAAATTCTGATGAACTTCGTTTTTTGTAGATTTTATTTTTGGCAAGTGGGTGGTTTTTTCACATAGGGAGTGGTTTTTGGCATTTTTTTGTGAGCATTCGAGGGCCCAACATAAGACCAAAATTCTGGTGTTCTTTGTTTTTTCTAAGTTTGACTTTTTATACAGGGAGTAGTTTTATTTTTAGTAGGGGTGGTTTTTGGAAATTAGTTGTTGGCGCGTTCAAGATCCCCAAAATAGCCCAAAATTCTGATAGGAAGAAATTTGTAAATTTCGATTGTGGAGGTCCTAACTTGATGGACCTTAAAATAATCTTCAACATGAGCCTTCATTGATTCTTCTGTTACTACCAGTTTAAATGTTATAAATCAGTTAATTAACTATATAGTTTTCTCTATTATATCTTAGTATGGAAAAAATTATTCTTGATAAAAATTTGTTTTTAAAACAGGAAGAGAAGGTTTAAAAATCTGTCTCAAATTTTTTGTGAAGTACTAGTATTAAGCTCGAGCTAAATTTAAATTCTGATATCTGAGAACGAAGAAATAGCTATCATCAAAATAAAAAATCATTTTCAATTTTACCAGGATTTAAAAAAAAATTGTGTATCCTCTTTAAAACAATAAAAATTCTTAAAAGGCTTCTAAATAGTAGGGAAAATGAGGGGATTTCAGGAAGTGCAAATAAGGGTAGACGGGGGAGGGAAAGAAGGGAAAGTGATGGAAAATGTGGGGAATGGAAGTAGGTGTTGCACGAAGAGTTATTGGAGGGGATGTAGGGAAAATAAGGGTAGGGAAGTAGGGAAAGTGAGAAGAGGAGAAAATGGAAGAAATGAAGGGAGAAGCGTAGAATTAGTAAGGGGAAGTGAGTGGAGGGGAAGCAGAAAAAATGGGAAGGGGAATTAGAGGTATTTAAGGAGAATAATGAGGGTAGGGACAGTAAGGGAGAAATGATAGGTGGAGAAGTATGAGAAGTGAGAGGAAATAGGAGGAGCACTTGGGAAATGGGGGGTAGGGAAGTAGGAGAAGAGGAATTGATGAGAGGATTGTAGGGAAAGTGAGGGAATGTGATGAGTTGGGAAGTAGGGGAAGTAGAAAAGTGAGGTGAAGTGGTAAGTGGACAAGTAGGTGAAGTAAAGGAAAATGAGTTTGCGGAATCATCTTGAAATGTCTTCCCAAAGCCACCTTGCTATCATATTTTTCATAGTGACCAAAAAGTGTTAATTATTTAAACAATTTTCAAAAAAAGTTGCAGATTTGGACCATTTTTTGATGAAAAGGCTTGATTTTTTTTTGCGGAATGAACTTAAAATGTTTTTCCTAAGTCTCATTGCTATCATATTTTTCATAGTGGAATCACAAGGATTTCAAAGATTTTGAAAGATATAAAAAAAATTTACAAGGTTCTAAAGAGTGCAAAAATTTTTTAAAAGATTTAAATAATTTCACGAACATTCCAAAGGTCTCAGGAAGATTAAGAAAATTTCACAAAGATTTTGAAGACTGTAATTTTTAGAAACATAATAGGTAGGTACATAATAATAGGTGGAATATAAGATTGTTTGTCTTCTTGCACGGCCAAGACGCGTGAAGGAGAATAAATATAAATTGAGTATGAAACGAGCCTCATTTGAGTGTATTTAAGGGTTAAGGAATCGTTTGTAACAACGCAATATTTCGTACAATTGATTTCTCCCGTCGAAAAAGATTTTTAGTTAGATGAGTCTGATTTGGCAACTGCTCCAGTAAATAATGTAGTAAATTATACTAATAACAATGATAAATTGTGCCATTCTTGCAGATTCATTATTACTTTTTCGTCTACGTCAACAGCGTACAAACATGAGCTCATTTTACTATTTTCAATGAAGAATGCATGCATTTCTTTGAACAGTTATACCTGGATTTCACAGAGAAGTGTTTTTATTATACCATTAAGCCATATCCCTTTCGGGGTAAGCGTGACTCACTCGATGAGAAGGGCAGTAATGTGGGGAGGAGGGTATAGATTTTTAGATTGATTTAGAATTTCCGTGTTGTTTATTCAAACAACACATTCATTCCGCAAAACTGTTCTTACCCAGGTTGCTGATCAATCTCTCTAGCGATCACCCCAGGTGAAACGCCTCACAAAGTTATCATGCAAAGCTCCTCACCTGGTCCCATCAGTATCCAAGGTCTTTTTTTCAGGCATCATTCACTCCACCGACACTCTTCCTCATGCATTTCTCATAAACTATTTGTCGCCACACTTTCCTGTCTGATTGGTCCTCCACATTCATAATGAACGGGGAGACTCTAATTCATCATCGTGAAATGATGTCCCGTGCATATGTGCCCAGTCCTAAGTCTACTGACCAAATTTATAAATCGCCTGGGAAAACTAAGACTGTGGAAACAAGGCCTAGGCATCTTAAGATTAACCCGTGAGAAGTAGTTTCTCCTTGAACCGTCTGTCCTGCCATAAGGCCAGCACAACTTTTAACGCAATGACTGGAAATCTAGAGACCTGCTTAGCCACACCATCAGTGACCTCATTGCCGCTGATCCCGCTGTGCGACGGAATCCAGCAGAATCGGATGACAGATCCTTCTCTCTCAGCAGCTGCGAGACTATTTTCCACCACGCGCGCCAGTAATGGGCCCGTAGGTTCCGAGAATTTACGCAGAAGACGTTCCAGAGCCAAGCGCGAGTTCGTGAATATAGCCACCTTTCTCATGCCCGACTCTATCACGTATTTGACTGCATAGAAAACTGCGTACAATTCCACCGAGAGAACAGACATGTGGTCCCGTAGCCGAACTCCAAACCTACGATTCCTGGAAGGGATGCAGTATCCGCAGCCCACAACCGCCGGGGACTGATCGACCGATCCGTATGTGTAGACACATGTTGACCCGGGGAATTGACGGTCTACGAACTTGTAGAAGAGCTCCTGCGTGAACTTACAGTGCTTGAAGGCCTCACCGGATTCCAGATCGACAGAGATCTCCGCTGGCAAATCGCTCCAAGGATCGTCAAAGTGACCCGGAAATGAAGAACAGTCGATAGCCCCAGCGAAGGCACTCATAGCATTAAACGCTGATAGCATGCCAATTGAAAATTGAGAAGAAAAAGGAGGAAAGAAGGACGAAAGGATGCGATGTAGGACGCCAGATGGGTGAGGATGGAGAAACATGGAGAGAGTAGCTAAGGAAACTGAGCGAAACAGAGTGGAAAACCGAGAGAGGAAATAGCATGGAAAGGAGAAAATGTGAGATTGCTGGGCGTGAAGACATAGCAGAAAGATGTCAAGAACGTGGGCAGGTACGTTGGCGGCTTGAATGCAGAAGAACCCTGAGATAGAGAAGTCTTGGAGGTTAGATGGAGGCAGGATGCTAAGGTTGAGGTCAGCGGATAACCGGGCTGAGATCTTGAGAGGATGCGGGAAACTGAAGTCACCCGGATTGTGCTTGGAAGAGCATGCGACAGAAAGAGAGGAACTGATACAGGACTGGTTGAGGAAGGAGAAGAAGAGACTTGAGCGCGCTGGCTTCAAAGTTTTCATCTAACACCAGATAACCAAGGTAGAAGAAGAGACGGGGGAAATGAAAAAAAGAACGAGGAGAGAGAGAAGGAGAAAGTAGAGGGCAGAGATAAAGAGTGAAATGTGTCGTTTGGGGGGGTATGTGAGGAAAAGGGGGGTTGACAAAGAAGGAGAAAGCTAAGTGGGAGCAGTAAAATGGAAACGACTATGTAGAGACGGTAGAAGGTAGGGAGTGGAGAAAAGTTAGTTTCTGCTGAGCGATTATTTTGCGTTGCATTCTATGATAAGGAATGAGATGTAGAAGGGGAGTTTGAAGAGCTTCCGTTTTCTCGTGCAACTAGCATAAGTAGGAGTAGGATAAGAATAAGCAGTTAAAGAGTGCGATGAGTCAGAGGTTGGAAGGCTTACGTTCTACCGTGTAGGTAGATTTCTAGCATAAGGTTTGAGGTAAGAATTTTAAGTGCTAACGTGAGAGACAGATGTGAAAGCAGAGACACTAAGGAAAGGTAAAACAGATGTAAGGGCATCTTACAGACTCTCAAACCATTAAAAGGGAGCGAGTATAAATAAATACTTGAACTATTCCATTTTTGGAATTATATATTTTCGCAAAAAATGTCATTGCTAAGAATATTTTCAACAGCTTTATTTTAATCATCTCTATCAGCTTCTAATCGTATGTTACCCTCACCTGCACTTACAAAGACTGAATCTTTATTTGAAAATTTTGAACAAGTTTAAAAGATTTTTCAAGGTTCTTAAAGTTCTTTATTCAATTTTGGTTATATTGTGGTATAGATTGTGAAGTTGAGATTTTAGATACTGGATTGTCACACTGGATTGTCACAATGCTCTTGAAATTGATACCATTACTCTAATTTTTAGTTACAAAATATTAGAATATTTGATAGGGAAAAATACTTATGAAAGACTTATTATTGAATCTATTTCTAGAAAGAAATATCCTTATGTTTCTATTCATCTACAGACTGAAGTCATGAAAGTAAACAAAATTTATCAACTTATTATCAAATAATCTTCCATTGAAGACTGGTAGCTGCAAAGTTTTTTTAAAGACAACATGATGAAAAATTCAAATCTCGAATTTACTTGGGATCTTTTTCCTAGGATGTTTAAATTCCACGTCGAAATTCAATTTCAAGGGCACGGCCATTTCCACATTCACCGTCCATTATGGTTTTACAATTGTGCACGTGATTTGCTTCCTTTCCTACATAACCTCCTATTTTCCAGCTTGTATCCCGCTCTGATCCACAATTCCGCACAGGATTTATTATGATCCAAAGTTTTTAATTTAATTTTATTCATCATGATTGGTTATATATAGTTTTGCTCTGCACAGAGATAAGTCTCTCTCTCTCTCTCTCTCATATATATACAGTTACATTTTGTTTCCGACATTTATTATTTGAATTAGCCTTGCTCGCTCGCTTCATTCTGCTGACCTTGCCCGGTCATATTTTGGTTTTATTCAAATAATATACATCATATTGACTTTATATACTACACACAGCAATGATGAATCTGCCTGCTTTCTCGCTTTTATAATTTATCTTAGGAACTGAGTGCTTTTTCAAATGAGTTTGATTTTAGCTTAATCTCTAACCTGTGAGGGGCAGACCCTAGTTCTTAAGTTGATACTTTAGCTCTTACTTCTATTTGTCCAAATTCAAATTTATATGAAAATTCAAATTCAATACTAATTTAAGGAAACAACTTTGATTAATTTCTTTTTTTTAGAAATGTTCCCTGGGCTCACTGACATCTCGCAGCTGCATTTCTCCTATCGACCAGGGTCCTCGAAGCCTGGGCCAGCCGGACGCGGACGCGGAACTAATACTGATGTTGGAAGGGGCCGTGGTATTCCCTTAGATAAAAACTACAGTGGAACTCCACCGCAATCGCAGATAATATATCCAAGGAACTCCTGCCCAATAATATTGAACTCGCATGTGAACTGAATTCTTTGTTTGCTCGTCAAAGAAATTTTCGGAAACAAGAAAATTCAGTGGAACAACCTCCTATCACTAGGTCTCTAATTAGGAACATTCCACACATTGCTTACAGTTTTCTAACCGAAAAAATTTCTCTCACTTCTCGGGCTATAGTAACGGAAACTACTTCCTTTCTACATCTTACCTGCTTCCACGGAACCCGCTCTAGCGGAACCCTCCATCTCTCCACCTTCTTTGAATATTCAGAGCCACCCCGATTCCCACATGGTCTGAGCAAGGTTAGCTGAAGATCTAGATCAGATTTATCCAGAGTCATCCTCACCTCCATTTTTGTTTTCCTTGAAAGCAACATCCTAGGCAGAAACGTGCAGAAACTTGATCCCGTCGCTTTGACCGAAAAGATAGACCGCACCATCCCCGGTCCTCGGAAAATCTTCCGTAATGGTACAAACCGCGTTAAACTCTTTTGCACGGATACAGCCGACGCAAACGCAATAGAAACTTCTCCTGAACTGAAAATCTCGGACTTTCTTGTTTTCATTGCCCCATTGCTGATCAGGAAAAAAGAGTTCGTAAATAGTATCACCACCCATTACCCCGCACATAAGATTCTCAAAAGGGGAAGTGACGACATTCCAGATCAGATTGCGTCTCAGCCCTCGGGCTTTGGATTGTATTTTTTACATACCCCTATTCCAGCCTTTCCTTATGTCGGCATGTTATTTTTATCTATTATAATGTTTCCTATTTCCTCTTTTTTTACGCCTTGCGATTTAAGAACTCAAGTTCTCGCCCCTTCTTTACTCTGTCTTGTTCTTGCTAATCTTTAAGCGGTTAGAGGCAAAGTGCCTATTCTAAAGGATAAATTGAGCGTGCCCATTTCAGTTCAATGGCTTTCAACTTAGAAACCTAAGTGTTCCTCCTTGGTTTATAAAGAAACCAAGCTTTCTTTATTAACATAGTTAACAGAGTTTACCCCACACATACTGTGTTGTCAAGGCCATAGTCAGAAAAAAATGGTTGAGAGGGGATTTCAAGCGACACACTCGCGCACATATATATATGTCTATTTTGTACACGTTTTCAGAACTTTAGGAGACCCCCCCCCCCTCTTTGGCTACGGCCTTATGTATCGTTGATCGAGGCATATGAAGGCTACTCAGTGTCCGTATCTTGGGAGTTTTAGTTGTCTTTTCGATCTAAATAAAATAACCTCTAGTTTTTCATTTCAATACGTTTTGTTCTCTTCAATTCTCAACATCTTTCGTGACTGTTACATGGAATCTTGACCCTCTGAAGATTTCAATTCTAAAATCAGAAGATATTTTATGTATAGATGATATCGCGCCTATGTACGTGCCGGTGGGGTGCATATTCTTGTGAGGAATGGTTTCTCGATTGATAAAATGGACTCTAAAGGAGCCTGGACTGAGGATATTGATATTGTCGGAATAACGATTTCCAACTCTCTGCGTCGGATCACGGTCGCTTCTACCTATTACCTCCAGAGGCTAGGGCGGTCAGGAAACTTGGAAGGCTCTTCTCAACCGCATTTGAGGCTATGGATTGGTGATGATTTTCGGCGACCTTAACGCCCACTCACCAATGTGGGGAGCCTTGAACTCCGACTACTTTAGCAACCAGCTCTTCTCCATCTTTGATGGACGACTGGTCCCCCTTAATAATTGCGAACAGACCTTTGATTTGCACCCGTGATTCATGTACAACAATGTTGATTTAATTTTCTGCTTCCCTACTTTCGTCCATATTTTCGCTGTTATAGTCGGGGACAATACTTTTCTATCTAATAACCTCTCGGTTTTTAACAGGTTTGATGCATCTCCTTTCTCTTCCTGTTCACTATATAACCGCTTTCACGTGAAATCGTTCGCATGGTCCATGTTTCGTCAAAAGATGGAAGATCTTTTTCTTTCTTCAAAAATAATCTTAGGAGAGGTGAATCACCGGACAAGTTATACATCAGCTTTGTTAACGCCATAATGGAGTCCCTGGAGGCAAACGGTGCCTATCGGCCTACTTTAGTAGAATGAGGACTGTGATACGGCACAAGCCAGAAGGCGTGATGCCAGGAGGAGGTATCTGGTGATTCAGACCCGCTAGGAGAAGACTGTTTTTAGGACGATGCGGAAGTCAAAACGTGCATTAGAGAAGTGAAATATCAATCCTTCCGGACATTTTGTGAGTCGCTTGACCCGTGGGGAAGGCTGGCAAAGATCTGGCGGGCGGTGAAGACTTTGGCCTCATTTTGAGTTCCCTCCATACTGGCGTGATTACTGACCCGGATTCCCTGGCCATCAGTGGAATCCAGGAGGAGCTGTTCAGATCCGATGTCCCTCTGATTCATTCCGAACCTATCCAGAATGGGAATAAGGAGGACCCTATGTATCAGGCTTTCTCCTGAAAGAAGGTATCTACTGTTCACTATTCTAGCAAGACCAAATCGACTTCGGGCTTGGAGGGTATCATCTATGAAGTTATCAATGGTTTTCCTGGCATAGCTATTCATTGTGTACATTACTTGTTTAATGCCGTGTACTTGATGTCATCCTATTCTGATTCATGTAGAAACACGCTGGTGCACTTTATTCTGAAGCCCGGTGAAAAGGGTTTCTGTCCGATCTCCCTCACCTTTACTTTTTGCAACCTCTTTGAGAGACTGACTCAGAGGGTTTTGGACTTTCTGGCCAAATATATAAACTGGATTCCAGATTTTCATTTCAGCTTTAGGAACGGGAGATCCTCTATGGATTCCATCGTCTCGGTTGTCACGAATATGCTAGCGGGTTTTGGGTTGGGGAGGTCAACGCTGTCCTCGGACTTTGACTTAAAAAGCTCTCCTTATGCTGTCCCACCTGAGACATTGATCAACAAATTGAGGTACTTGAAGGTCTCAGGAAAATCCCTTAACTTTACGTCCATGCTCGTGTCTAAAAGAAACCTTTTCTTCTCTCATGGTGTGGAACCTTGCGTAAGTGGCGTCGGCGTTCCTCAAGAAGCAGATCTCTCCCTCATCCTCTTTAACCTCGCTTCGAGACGCCTTGCAGCTTATCTTTCGAAGGAGCTCGGGGTCTCCATGTGCACGGAAGATCACCTTCTGTATGCCATCACTGTAGACGTTCGCGAGGGTGAGCGTTTTTTGACCCGAGCAGTAGAGTTGCTCTCCCCGTGGCTGGAATCCATTGGCCTCTATATCCAAGTCAAAATGCCAATTATGCATATGCAAGAGGTCAAGAGGTCAAGAGTTTAGAGGGATGATACTGTATTGAATCTGGAGGCCACGGTTGCTTCGTGTCAGCATGTTCTCAAACATCAGGGTATCTTGCTTGTTAGGCGTCTAACTTGGATCCCACACTTGTCACTTGTGGCGCGTCCTCTTCCCTTCTTCTGAGTATCCACAAGGGATTAGTTGGGGCATGCTTAGAGTGGGCTACCCTAGGATGTATGAGTTCCATTCTCATTTAATTATTGGCCTCGGATGTTGCTGAGGAGCCTATTTTACTCCGAAGATCTCTACTATGAATAAATTTATTCTTAAAAACTTTAGGTAGAGCGGCAACCCTCTGGTTCGGAAAATACCAGCGCTAGCTAGGAGAGCATGGGGATAGGTTAGAGGATTTGGGGTGAATCCTGAATCCCTGATTTCTCATTTGCATTCGAGACGTCTGCTAGACCTTCCTACTACGACGAGGAGTGGGTCCGTCTTCTGCCCGCACTTGACATGGACTTTAGTAGCGAATCCACAGATTATCAAGAATTTAACCAGGATGAAGAGTCAACTATAAGTCTAGCTTATATCTATTTATAGAGGACGCATGGCTGAGAGCCCCAATCTTAAATTCTTTTGAAATATCATCCAAAGATATTTCTTATATTTAACGTTACTTATTGGATGAGACGTGGCTTTCTGATTAATAGGCCAGAACAAAAAAGAAGAAGACGATTCATCGTTTGTTTGGATCTAGATTAGCCGAAACATTAGAATGGATAAACGAACTTTTAAGTAGTTTAATTTTGGCATAAAATAATACTTTCTCACAGCTATAATCAGCTCTCAATAAGTTTCCATCGGATTATTCGTATACTACAAACCATAAGGCGCAGTTAGTTAAACAATGAAATCGAATGAGCCAGAGTAATTTTCAGTAAATTAATTTTTTATTTAGTACAATACACCAGAAAAATGTTACATAACTTTTATCTATTTAGGAGAAATCAGTACTAAGTGGATATCCGTACGAACTGAATAATGGGAAAAAGTGACTGGATTTTGAAGCAAAAGTTCTATTGCATTATGTGTGAGTAGCAATATTGAAAACGAAGTTTACAATCTGCCTTTTTACCAGTAATTCGCTATTTTTGAAATAAAAAATGTGTTTTTGGCATGAAGATTGATTTTTAGTGAAAGGAATTAAGTTTCTTTCACTATTCTTTCACTGATTCCGTCGATTTATCAAACTCTTGACTTCATAACTATCAAATAAAATATTCTCCTAATTTTCATAAAAAATATATTTCACGTATTTTTATGAGAAGTGTCATTCGATATGAGATATTAGGACTTGAAACGTTTTTCTATCCACCTCGTACTGGATTTTCCTTCATTGGTTATGTCTATCTTGCAGCATCACACAATTAATGCCTAAGTTTTATATCAGCTCCCAATACGTTTCCGTTAGGTTCTTCGTACACCACAAACCATAAGCCACGATCAGTTAAAAAACGGACTCGAATTTTTCTTTCTTTGCGAATGAGGGCATCTGGTGAAACATTTTCAGATACAGGAAGAATGGAAACATGGAGCAATTTACTATTGGGTGGAGGGCTTATCCACAAGCCAATGTCTTTGTTTCCAAAACGGGCACCACGGATGATCCTAGTTGGGAGCCCCAGTTGGGGATGTGCGTTAGGACATACTAAGCCAACTACCTGGTGTGGGTTTACTTCGTTAATCATCAAATCGTTAAATTGATGCATAATTTGGCACGGATCGTCATTATCTGTATGGCTTAGGCGAGACATACGAAAAGTTACACGCCGGGATCTATCACTTACGTCAGGATTAAATCCAGAAGCACTTGATTCTGCAAAAAAAAAAAGAATTTTTACTTTTAGAATCTCAAAAATCAATTTGAAAAATAAGCAATGAACTTGTGAAAATTAAAGAATTTTCAGAAAAGATGTGTAAAATTAAAACTATTACAAATGCAAAAGCAACCTCCAATTTAAGGCGTATCCATTCTCAAAAAGGAGGTATGAGTGGTATGAGTGGTTATAATTTGTACAAGATTTAGAATCATTCAAAAAGTAGATTCACAATTTTAGTTTATGATGAAATTCTTCACCAGCAATCGTTCATTTCAACAAAAAAATAGGTTTCCAAGAAGATTTAAAATCTTAAATAATTTTTTCTCATGTCGTATTGGTGTTTTTCGTCGAAAGTTTGTATTTTTGAACAAAAACGTAACGATTTGATTGTATTATTATTATTTATATTTATGAATTTATCAGTATTTTAAATTATTTTCTAGTGAAATTCAATAATTAACTGATAAAATTCTTCGGAATGTATTTGTTGACTTGAAATTAAGGGCATCAAGTTACGTGACCATTTGCATGTTATTATTTTTGACGAATTTATAATGATAAAAATGAATATATTTTGCTGAAATTTCAAAAAATGGTTCAAAATATATAAAGGAATGTCTAAATTACTCACTAGAATTTTTATTTTGTTTAAATGTTGCATTTTTATTAATTTTTAACTCTGAATGTAACTGAGCACAGGGCTTTAGTGCCCTAGCTAAAATCAAATTAATAAAATCACAAACTTTAAAATATAAAATTAATTCTGTAATGATTTTTTAAATCTAAATTTGGATATCAATTTTCGAACTTTATGACATTTCATATTCACATTAGGATTTATATTATATTGGGCACACTCACCATCAAAATGAATCAAAAACGTGAAGTTAAGGAGCAGAGTTCCTATGATATTCTTCATTTTTTCTTGTTAGTTTCGTTAAAAATTAACTGATAAATGTTGAACAAATTGACTGCTATATATACTAATCCCTGCCATTTTATTCAAATTACTAATACCCTTGAAACCTTCAGATAGAGGAAAATTTACAATGTGTGTAGACTACGTCACAGAAGCGATAATATATTTTTAATGTCAGAACAAACTTGGTTAAAATTAAAAACATAAGTAAATAGACATTGTTTTATTTTCTTCATCTAAAGAGGGGTATAATTCACAGCAGATTTTTTAACGATTTATAAACCCGACCTTCAATAAATAATAGTTTTTCTTACAAAAAAAAAATTATGCTTTATAGGCCTTCCATAAATTATTTAACACATGGTCAGCCAATTTTTTACCTCTTACCTTCTCCGTCGTACGGTTTCTTGAATAAAAAAATAATTCAAATTAGGTGGTTGTAGTTTGTTAAATTCAACTATGAGTAGAAAATTTTTGAAATATTCTAAATTTTTCATTCTTTATGTTTTGTTTATTTTACAGATTAACTAGCCTTCGTCGTTTACAATTAAGCTTATAAAATGGGTCGCCAAGTGAGACGTGTGTGAAAACATTTCCACAAAATAAATAATGATACTGCTATGTGCAGGTGCTGTGATAAAGTAGTGAAAACCTCAGGAAACACTTCAAATATGAAATTTAATTTAAATTTAGCACATGGTTCCCTTATTTCGTCGGAAAAAGCTGAAAATCTGTCGAATAAGCGAGACTACTAATTCGGGTACACACCCAAAGAAAGAAAACATTGAAAACCTTTTCAGGAATATGAAATCATTAAAAGAAGGAGGCCCTAAGCATACACAATTAACGAACATCATCCTTTTCACGATTTGCAAGGATTCTCAGGCGTTTGCTACTTTTGAGAGAGAAGGCTGCTAATTATAAAATCAAATGCAGAAAAACCTTCGCAAAGCGGCTTGATGAAAAATACATGAAAGTTTCTGGCGATTATAAGAAAATTTTTAAAAACGTTAACAACATTACGCTCGCCACATATCTTTGGACTGATACTTTTAGTTCTCGCAGCTTTCTCGGATTAACAGCCCATTATTTGATAGGATAAAAATGGAAACTGTTGTTTTGGGTGTTTCTGAAGTTTCAGTAGCCCACGCATCCCAAAAAATTAACGAAAAATTTCACCAAATGTGTGAAGAATGGGAAATTAATACAAATCAGATAAGCTAAAAAACGGGAACCGCATAAAGGACGTGATATGAAAAAAGAGGGAAAATTATTTTGGGACGAAGGGAAATCAGAAGAATTTGCGAAAAAAATGGAAGAACTGTGGGAAACGAGAGTAGAGAAAGTTACAAGAGAAGAAGGATGGGAGGCAATAATTAATTGTATGAAAAAAAAAGCAGCAACGGAAGTAGGAATGGTTAAGATGGTTGGGTCCAAGAGCAGGAATTTTAAGAAAAAGTTGGAATGGTTTGACGAAGAGTGCAAAGAACAGAGGGAAAAAGTTCGGGACGCATTAAAAAAGTTTTTAAAAGTAAAGGGGGAAGTGGAGCGGGAGAAACTATGGGATGAAAAAAAGAAGTTAAAAAGTTTATACAAGGAAAAAAGGAAACAAAGAAAAGAAGAAAATTGGAAAGAGGTAGAAAATAGTAGAAAATCTGGTGATTTTTGGAAAGCAATTAGGAAGTTTAGACCAAAGAGGAGAGGTATTGTAAAAGGGGAAGACATTAGCTTAGAAAAATGGAAAACTCATTTTGAAAAAGTATTAGGAAGCGAGGGTGGCATAAGCCAGAATCTCCAAGAGCCAACGAGGAATAGGGATAAAGGGAGCGGGCCGATAGAGACTGACAAAGAGGAAGCTCCAAAGGAGAGTGGAGAAGAGCTAAACGAAACCGAAGAGGGACGATTCAATGGAAAGATCAAGTTTAAAGAATTCTGTGATTGCATGAAAAATATGAAAAGAGTTAAAGCACCAGGGGAGGATGGGGTGTCAATCGAATTCATTTCAGGGATGCCAAAAGTGTGGGCGACAGAAATGGACGAAGTAATAAATGATTTATGGAAAAATGGGGATATGACTGACTGATGGGAGACAGCCAGAATAGTTTCAATATTTAAGAATGGGGATGAGTATGACACGGGAAACTACAGAGGAGTTTTGCTGCTAGATTTAGGATACAAGATACCAGCGGCTATCATGGATGCGAGACTGGGAGAATGGGTAGAGTAAAAAAGATTGATCAGAGAAAGCCAGGCAGGTTTTAGGAAAAAAAGAAGTACAAGAGACCATATATTTGTCTTACACTCTCTAAAAACAATAAGTTAAAAGAAAGGGAAAGTTATACGTAGCATTTATAGATTTAAAAAAAGCATTTGACACAGTCGACAGGAGCATTCTGTTTGAAAAACTTGGCAAGCTAGGTATCAAGGACAGAATGCTTAATATGATCAAGCGTATTTACAGTAACACATTTAATGAGGTGGTAACCAAAGGACAAATCTCACAGAAGTTTAGAACAAAGAAAGGGGTAAGACAAGGATGTCCTTTGAGCCCGATCCTCTTTAACAGTTTCTTAGGCGACATAGATGATGCGTGTTTTAGAAGAAACGAAGGAGGAACCGTAATTGGGAAATCGAAGGTTTTCACATTAAAATTCGCGGATGACTTAGCGATCAGATCAAGCGGGCGGTCTGCAAGAAATGCTGAACACGCTGGAAAGGTACGTTGATAAGAATAAATTAGAAGTGAATGTCAGAAAAACCAAGATTGTAGTGTTTAAGAAAAGAGGTGGGAAGAAAGCTGGTGAAGAATGGAAGTTTAAAGGAGAATCACTAGAAGTAGTAGATAGTTTCAAATATCTAGGTTTTTGACCTAGCAGCCTTGGCAGGCAAAGCACAAAAATCTATCAATGCATCGTGGAGTGTGATGAAAAGGGCAGGAATCAACGCGTTAAAGAGGAGGCTTTACCTACTGGATGTGTTGGTAAAAGCAGGGTCAGTTTACGGGGTCGAAATATGGGGATGGAGGAGAAGGGAAGAAATTGATAAAGTTCAGTGTAGGTACATACAAATGATCATGGGATTGGACAGAAATACTCCTGCATCAATCTGGAAAATAGAGTCGGGAAGAAGAAGCGTAGAAATTGAGACTAGGAGAAGGGCGAGTAATTATCTCTATGAAGTACTAGAAATGGATGAGGATAGATTACCAAAAATTTGCCTGACAGAGGAGATAAGAGGGTGGATTAACCGAAGTCCTTCAGCCTGGGGAAAGGAATTGGTGTCAGCATTTGAAGAAGTAGGAGATGGTGAGACATTGAGGATGATATGGGAAGGTAGGGATTTGGAGGAGGTGTCAAGAAACTTAGGAAAAGGGGTTTTGAGGAAAATGGAACAAGGCTGCCAGTCCGATTGAACACGACTTATTATATACTCGTAAGATTTTTTAAACTTCGTCGGGCTGTTGGTGACATTCTTTACGATTTTGGTGGACCACCCATGATTACACCTGAAGACCTTCTAGAGCCTTCTAAAGAGATAACATGCGTGTGGTCTGCCGAAAAACACGTAACAGTTAGTGAGGTAATACCTCTTATTAATGGATTGAAACAGGAGATCGAGACAATGGAAATTAAACGCAACTTGGTAAATCATCTAAAGAGAAACATGCTGGCGGAAATTAAAGTATAGTTCTGTGGAATGGACCAAAAAAACTACTCTCTGTCGCAATGCTTCTAGATACACAATTTAAAAAACTTGATTTCAACGATAAGGTTGCTTGTTCTCACGCCATGAATACCGTCAAAAATCTCCTTCTTCGTCAAATTTAAGATCGGGAAGACTCAAATTCGGAGCCTCAGATATTAATTCCTCAACAGATTGTTTCAGGTAAAATTTGGAGCTAGTATTTTATGTTGAAAATAGAGATTCTTTAGATTCTCATGTTTTCTGTTTTTATCATTCATTTTGTATATTCTTATATTTTGCAACTTTTTTTATTCTTGAGAAATATGTTTGTTATTATCTGCTGGAACAGATTGTTAACTGGAAGTACATCCTAGAAAGTTTGTCAATTTTCAAATCTTAGTAAATATTGCACCAGTATTGACTTGATAATTATTGATATTTTCGGAAGTACTTAAATTCAATTTGATTTATCGCTGCTTACTGCTGCCACTACTGTCTGTAGCAATCGACATTACCGACGTCTAAGGAAAATCAATTCTTAGTTTGTCCACGTGAGGAACTGAAGCAAGGGAAATATGAAACAAGACTGAGGAAACCAGAAACGGTACAGAGGCGTTCTGAAGTCCTAAGTAACATGAGTAACTTGTGTAATTTTCAAGATTATGAGTCAGATAACCAGGGAGAAGGAAGAGAAAATTAAAATATCAAAAAGAACAGGCGAAAACAAGGAATTTTTGTTCTGTTAAAGAAGGACTGGCTTTTTTGGTATTGTATCAACTCAATAAGTTTGGGATTTTTTAGTTGTAACTCGTTACAAAACATAGAGCGCATCATCAAAGACTCAGGTACTCAATGAAATTAGGATCTATATTATATTACATTGGACCCACTCACCACAAAAATTATAAAATCACGAAGATAAGGAATCTGGTTCCAAAAAGAATGTTCATTTTGTTTTGTTAGATTTCATGGAATGAAACTGATAAATTTGAAACGTTTCCACTGCTATAATCGCTAGCTTATTATTCAGCCTTATCGCCCCAAGACCTTTATGAATTATGGAAATCTACAATTTGACAAAAAAAAAAAAAAAAAAACTGGTGAATTTGGAACATTGCCACTTCCATCTGCGGCATCTCTCTCCAGCAGATTGCGAATTTTGCGGCAAGCCTCCCGAAACCAATCATCACATCCGCGGCTTGTCTCCCAGCCGTAAGTATCTTTGCGACATGTTTCCCCTAAGAAAAATTTAAGTCTTCCTCCAAGATTGCAAAAGTGCAGCAGGTCTCTTGGACTTGATTGCCATATCTGCGGCTTTTATTTCTAGCCGCAAATATCCCTGCAGCATCTCTCCACCAACAAAAATTAGACTACATTGTCTCCTAATCTGCAAGATTCCCTACGGCATCTCTCTCCCAAAAAAGATTGGAAGTCTTCATCCAAGGTAGCAAAACTGCGGCAGGTTTACCGAACCCAATTTTTCACGTTTGCGTCTTGTTTCCCTATCTGTCTAAGACGTCTATTCCCCAAGGCAAATTGAAGGTCTTTCTTCAATGTAGCAAACATTTAGCAGGTCTCTCGAGCTACTTTTGCGGCTTGTCTACCAAACTGCGCGTTTCCCTGCACGATCTCTCATCCAAGAAAAATTGGAAATCTTCCTCCAAAATAGCAAAACTGTGGAATGTTTTCCGAACCAAATTTGCCACATTTACGTCCTGTTTCCCTATCTGCAAGTCTCCCTGCGACATCTATCCCCAAAGGAAAATTGGAGGTCTTCCTCGAATGTGTCAAAATGTGGTTTGCCTCTCTAGCCGCAAGTCTTTCCTCGTGATCCTCCTCCCTAAAAAAACTTTAAATCTTCCTCCAAATTGGCAAACGTGTGGCAAGTCTCCTGGACTCGATTGCCACATCTGCGACTTATCTCCTTGGCCGCAGGTATTTCTGCAGCAATTTTCGCTTAAAAAAAATTGGAATTCTTCGTCAAATGATGAAAATGCAGCAAGTGTCCCGAGTCACATCTGCGGCTTGTCTCCCAAGCTGCAAGTTCCCCTGCAGCATTTCTTCCCCTAGAATCTCTCCTCCAAGAAAAACGTGAGTTTTCATCCAAGGTCACAAAAGTGCAGCAAGTCTCTTGGACTCTATTTCCATATCTGCGGCTTGTCTTCCTAACCTCACAGGAGTAAAAAAAGAAAAGTATGTAGATATAGAAAAAAATTTTATGAATGAATGTTGAAAAAAAAACTGTTGCCCAATGTTTTAATTTGGTTATATAACAGATATTTGAAGTTTATAATTTTTGCGAGTTGCGTTCATATTGTAGCAAATTTTATTATCAGTAATAGACGTCAATGATGAATTTTTTTGAATTTTAAAGCTACTTCTAATATTTATCAATTTTCTTGTAGACTATAAAAAATGTAAATATTCGTTTTAGTGTAGCCTTGATACTAAATCTCTTTGAAACAGTTTCTGGTGGAATATTTATTCTCGCTGATAGCGCTGAACAGCTGAATCAATCAGGAAACGAAAATATTTCTGTGTGCAATTTTCAGTTAGGGCCATCCATAAATTATGCAACACATTATTTGCCAACTTTTGTATAAATATTTTTATTCAATACCTTAAAGTTTGTTCAATTCTTCAAAATCTTTGGAAATACCTTAAAGTATTTAAAATCTTTAATTTCTTTTAAATAAACTGTTTGAAAATTTATTAAAATATTACACAATCCTTTGAAATCCGGTAAAGTTACATAAAATTTGATGCTATTCCTTAAAATTGTGTTAATCTCTTAAAAATTTCTTGGAATCGTTTCAAGTACCCTAAAATATTTCAAATCCTTCAAAATTCTCGAAAATCCACTGAAATTATTTTAAGCTCATTAAAATTCCTTGGAATCTTTTAAAATACCCTAAAATCTTCAAATTCTTTAAAAAAATCGAAATCTATTGAAATTCCTTGGAACCTTTTAAAATGTCTGAAATTTTTCAAAGTCTTGTGGAGAAATGCTTTGAAATTTCATTAAAATATTTTAAATGCCCTTGGAATTTTTTCAGTGTTTTGAAAGTTCTTGGAATTCTTTAGGGTACCTTGAAATATTCTAAAAAAATATCTTCAAACATTATACATACTATAAAGTCTTTCCAAATCTTCTGAAATTCTACGAAATTCTTCAAAAAGGCATGCAATTTTTTTAAATTCCCTAAAATGATTAAATAGTAAGAAATTCCTTTCTATTTTTTGTATCATTCAAAATATTTTGAAATCCCTCTAAATATTTTAAATGGCTTGAAAACTCCTTTGATTCTCTCAAAATAACTGAAAATCTTTAAAATCCTATAAAATCTCTGCAAATAATTGAAATTTATTGAAATTTTTTGAAATCTTTTGAACAACCTACAATCTTTGAAATCATTTGAAATTTTTGGCAATACCTTGAAATATTAAAAAATCTCTTTGAATATTGACAATTAAAAATCCTATAAAATCCTTCCACATCTTCTGAAATTCCAAGACATTTTTTTTAATTTACTAAAATCTTTTAAATCCTTTGGAATTTCTTCAAATTCCTGAAATATATGAAAAATTTTCAAATATCGTTAAAGCTTTAAAATCCCTTGAAATATGTTTGGAAATTTTTGAAATACATATGTATATTAAAATTCCTTGGAATAAAAAAAATTGTATGATTACAATTCTTGTAAATGTCTTTAAATACTTGAAATATATCTAAATTCCTTGGAATGTTTTAAAATATCCTAAATTCTTTCAAATCATTTGAAATATATTCAAATTCCTAAAATATATTAAAAATCCTTGGAATCTTCAACAAGTTTTGATTGTTTGAAATCCTTCAAAATTTCTTTCAAAATTATTGAAATATATTGAAATTCCTTAGATATATTTAAAATATTCCAAATCCTTTGAAATCTGTTTCAAAATTCTTGGAATATATTAAAATTCCCTGGAATCTTTTGAAATATTGCAAAATGTTTGAAATCCTTTGTAATTTCTTTAAATTCCTAAAATATATTAAAATTCCTCGGAATCTTTTAAGATATCTTAAAAATTTAAGAACCTTTAAAATTCATTTTAAAGCTCTTGAAATATATTGAGATTCCTTGGAATATTTTTAAATATCTTAAAATCTTGAAAATCCTCTAAAGTCTCTACAAATTCTGGAAATATATTGAAATTCCTTTTAATATTTTAAACTATCCTTAAATCTTTGAAATCCTTCGGAATCTTTTTTGAAATTCTTGAAATATATTAAAATTACTTGGGAATTTTCCAAATATCTCAAAATCTTGAAAATTCTTAGTAACATCTTTTAAAATTCTTGTAATATATTGAAATTCCCTGGAATCATTCGAAATATCCTAAAATCTTTGAAATTTTCCAAATCTCCTTTAAAATTTCTGAAATTTATTGAAACTCCCTGAATTTTTCTCAAATATCCTGAAGTCTTTAAAATCCTTTCAAATATTTTTTTAAATTCTTGAAATATATTGAAATTCCTTGGAATCTTTTAAAATATCTTAAATCTTTAAAATCCTTTGAAATCTCTTTTAAAATTCTTGAAATATATTAAAATATATTGGACATTTTTGAAATATCCTCAAATCTTTAAAAAATTTTGAAATCTCTTCAAATTCCTAAAATATATTAAAATTCCTTAGAATCTTTTAAACTATTCTAAAATAATTGTAATCCTTTGAAATCTCTCCAATTTTCTTAAATATATTGAAATTCTTTCAAATCTTCAAAAATATCTTAAATCTTTAAAATCCTTCAAAATCTCCTCAACTTCTTGAAATGTATTGAAATTTTTTGGACTGTTTAAAATTATCCTAAAAATTTGTAATGCTTGGTAATATCTTTAAAATTGCTTGAAATATATTGAAATTCCTTGGAATCTTAACAAAAATTAAATCACTAAAATCCTTTGAAACATCTTTTGAAATTCTTGAAATATATTGAAATTCCCTGGAATCTTTCAAAATATCCTAAAATCTTTCGAAGTCTCTTCAAATTTATAAAATATATTAAAATTCCTTGGAATATTTGAAAATATCCTAAATCTTTAAAATTCTTTGAAATCTCTTCAAATTCCTACAATATATTAAAATTCCCTGCAATCTTTTAAGCTATTATAAAATCATTAAAATCCTTTGGAATCTCTTCAAATTCCTCAAATATATTGAAATTCTTTGAAATATTTAGAAATATCTTCAATCTTTAAAACCCTTCAAAATTTCTTCAAATTATTGAAATGTATTGAAATTCCTTGGTCTGTTTGAAATTATCCTAAAATTTTTTATATGTTTGGAAATAACTTTTAAATTTCTTGAAATATATTGCAATTCCTTGAAATTTAAAAAAAATGTTAATGTTCTAAAATTCTTGGATTATATTGAAATTCCTTGGAATCTTAAAAAAAATTAAATCAATAAACTCCTTTGATATCTATCATCCCTTACATTTTTCTCCCATCTGATTCTCGGTCTGCCTAGAGGTCTCTTACCAATCGGTTTCCCTCTTAAAACTTGCGCCACTGTTCTTTCATTGTCCATTCTTGCTACATACCCCGCCCATCTTAATTTACGCGCTTTCATTACTCTATTAATATTTGCTGACCCGTAGAGAGCGTGCAGCTCATCATTATGCAGTTTCTTCCATTCACCAGTCTCTTCGTCCCTCTTTGGACCATAGATTTTTCTAAGTACTTTATTTTCGAAAACCCTAAACCTATTCTCCGCTGCCTTCGTCAGCGCCCACGTTACACACCCGTACATGACGACCGGCATTATTATCGTTTTGTAAATTCCTACTTTGATGTTTCTAGATAGCAATCGCGATTTTAGTAGCGTGTTTGCTGCATAATAGCACATATTGCCAGCGTGCAGCCGCGCGCTGATTTCCGTTTTAATATTATTTTTGCTAGTTATAATAGACCCGAGGTATTTAAACTCGTTAACCCTTTCGAATTTCATATTTCCGGTCATAAGATCCCCGCCTACATTACTTTGTTCGGATCTGACGACGGTCATATATTGTGTCTTCGATTCGCTAACTTCCAAACCAATATCTTTGGCTTTTGTGATCAAGATTTCTGCATTTTTAGCTACGGTTTCTTTATCATCCCCTAGTAAGTCAAAATCATCCGCATACCCAAGAATTTGTATTATCCCAATGAGGGTAGCACCGGTCGGATTCACATGTACTTGTCTGACCACGTATTCTAAAACTAAGTTGAAAAGGACGCACGAAAGTGCATCGCCCTGTTTCAGGCCATCGCGGATCGAAAACTCTTCCGATAAACTTCCGTTTGCACGTATTCTACCCCTACTTCCGCTTAAGCAAATTTCAATAAGTCTTATCAATTTTCTTGGTACACCCAAGAACTCTAGGATCCAGTACATTCGTGCGCGTATAATAGAGTCGTGAGCTTTTTTGAAATCGACAAATAGCTGATGCACTACTTCATTAAATTCCCATTTCTTTTCTAAGAGTTCTCTAATTGTAAAAATTTGATCGCTTGTAGATCGGTTTCGGCGGAATCCACACTGGTAATCCCCAATGATTTCCTCGGCAAAAGGAGTTAGTCTACTTAAGATTACATTTGACAGGATCTTATCACATGAAGGCACAAGTGAAATTCCCCGATAATTGTTACAATTCGTTTTATCGCCTTTTTTAAAGATAGGGATAATAATAGAGGTATTCCATTCCTCCGGCATGCGTTCTGTTTTCAAAACTGCGCGTATTAATTTACAAATTTGCCTCCATTTTTTATCAGTTCTGACGGTAGGTCGTCGATGCCCGCGGCTTTGTCATTTTGTAACTTCTTTATGGCCATTTCTATTTCTATATCAGTAGGATCATCAATTAATAGATCAACAGTGTGGATTTCACCGAGATTACCTTCAACGGGGGCTTCGCGTACATTTAATAACTTATCAAAATAGTTTTTCCATAAATTCAGTCTCTCTGTCGCATCGGCTACTAGATTGCCATTTTCGTCCCTCATTACTTCCGTTCTACTTTGAAAGCCTTTCCTTATAAAATTGATTCCCCTGTACATCTCACGCGGGTTATTTTGTTTATTATGCGTTTCTATTGCTAGTATTTTATTCTTTTCGCACTCCCTTTTCTTGGATCTATAAAGCCTATTTGTACTTTTACTAATCTCGAGATACTTCTTATGTGTTTGATCGCACTTATTTTGTAAACTAATTAGTTTGGCCTTCCGACGTTTTTCAAACCAAAGTTTGCACTCTTCGTCAAACCATGGTTTGCTTTTCGTTACTTTCTTTAAACCTATAGTAAGTTTCGCGGCTGTCTTTATCGCCTGTTTCATATTGCTCCACAGGGTTTCCGAGTCCTCCACGTAATTATCGTTATCGATTCTCTGTTCTTGGAGAACGTCGAAACTATTAGAAATCTCAACTTGATAATTTAATATTTCTGTTGGTGTTTTAAACTTATCTATATTGACACGAACTGTTGGCTCTGTGCGGCTTGTTTTCTTACTTAACGCTAGCCTAGATCTTAGTTTTACTATCACGAGAAAGTGGTCTGTATTTAAATCCGCCCCCCTGTACGATCTTATATCGAGAATGTTTGTATGACGTCTTCTGTCAATTAGAACGTGATCAATATGATTGTGAGTGTTACCATCTGGTGATGTCCAGGTGGCCTTATATGTATATTTTTATGCTTGAAAAATGTGCTTTTGACAACGAGGTTCTTTGAAGCTGCAAAGTTTATTACTCTAGTTCCATTATCATTACTGACGTCATGCAAACTTTCCGACCCTATTGTAGGCCTATACATCGGTTCTTTTCCAATTTTCGCTTTGAAATCTCCCAATACTATTTTTGCGTCATACGTTGAGAACTTGTCAAAAACCTGTTCGATTGTTTCGTAAAAAAGATCCTTAGTATCTTCGTCTTTGTCCTCGGTGGGGCAGTGTACGTTGATCAACACCTGTTTGCTGAAATTACCCTTTAGTACAATGTATGATAACCGATCGTTAATGAATTGAATGTCGATAACCGCTTGCGAAATTCGTTTATTAATTAGAAAACCGGTTCCCAGTCTGTACCCCTTAGCTCCCTCATAGTGAAAAGTATAGTCATCCTTAGAAATTGACGCGAAATCGCCCGGCCAGCAGGTTTCTTGAAGTGCTATTAAGTCAGTATCGTATTTGATTGCTATCTCAATGAGTTCGCTAAATCCGCCAGTATATAGACTACGCGCGTTCAGAGTTCCCGCCCTTAGATATTTTACGGTAGTTTTTTGTTGTTGCAAGTTAGCCATGATAATTTCGTGGAAATCAGCACGTTAGGATCCTATTCCGATCGTAGGTGAGTCCACCGTCCCAGAAGTGATAACCCCCATACCTCTCTGGGTCTAAGTATGGGAGCAAGGCAGCGCGCCTACTGGCATCAATACCCCTTTGGCCCTGCGCAGGCGAATCATTCCACACATTCCTTGCGGGCAGTGTCATCGCTGCGGTGTCCAATGGGGTAGAATTTCTAGGTGGATACACGCTGCACCTCGGCTTGCCAGAACCCACCCATTGCGTATGAACGCGAATGAGTGAGTTCCCCCAAGCTATGGTTGTCATGTACCTATTTTCTACCAGTGCTGGGCTCACCACACTCACGACTGGTTCCTATCGGCTGTCCGCGACTGCTTATTCTTGTATTCGCAGCTAACCTTAGGGGTTGTTCAGCCTCACGGGCCGTTCCTCTATCCGCAAACTGAGGACGCGCTACGTAGTGGTGATAGGAAACCCACCGAGCAGTCGGCAGAGGTTAGAGGAGGAAAAATTACTCGGTAAGTGTTTTTTATATTTCTTTCTTTAATGGTTATATTTGGATTCGTAAGTAATGAAATAGTCGGAATTCTCCAATTTTTATTTTTCAACAGAACTTGAGTTTTTCATATGATACCCACAGAGTGAAAATGCTCACCATATTTTTTTGAGATCCAAAAGTTTTAATCATCGTTAAGCTGTCAAAAAAATGCATAACAAAAACTACCAAAAAAGCTTTTTATATTAAACTTTATGAATAACCGAAGATAATTTCTTTTAATGTTTTATTTCTGGGGTTTCTAAGTGAAAAAAAATACGTTAAAAGAAAATAATAAATTGTAGAAAAACAAAAGAATAAAAATAAGAATCTAGAATGCGGAGGTTATAGAATGTAGATTCAATCTTTAAGATGTGGCTGTTGGACATATCAATTTATGTTTAAAAGTATGTATAAAGTTGAAAATTAGGAAATATCTACATTAATGACTCTTAGCTTAACAGACTTGAAATGGCAGCTGATATGCTAATAATTGTTTTATCTCAAAGTTTTTAACATTCTATGTTGGAAATACATTTTTTTCATAAAAGACTAAAGAATTATAAAATTGAAAATTAAATGTAATGATATTTTGAATTTGTTGAATTAAATAGAAAAAATGGAGTATGCACAGTTGTAGCTAAAGTTACACCTGAACATCGCGGAACTAGCACAAGTTACAATGTTGAAGTAGAAATCGACGAGAATAAAAATACGATTAACAAAGTGATCTGCAAAGATTGCGCTGCTTCATTGGGTAATTTCTATTCCGCATATTATTCCAATGTTTATTGAATATTCATTATTACGGATAGTGTATGTTCATTTTAATGAAATAAATGGTATCAAGATATATATGTAAAATATTCAAAAGTTACAATTCGCTGCATTGCATTTTTTTTACATCATACATTAGGAGGCTGTAAACACGGAATTGCGCTCATGATGTGGCTACACCGTCGCAGTGAGGAACCGTCTCCTACTGAAATCACATTCTACAAGGAAGAAAGCCAAACTTTCCGAAATTGTTTCAACCTTGAAATATATTAAAGCAAAAGATATGGGTCGCAAAAGTGCACAGGAACTTCAACCTGACGTTCTACCTACAATAATGAACACCATAATTAATATGGCCATAACATCTAAAATAAATTGTGTCCTTGCAAACCACATGACTCCGTTGACAGACGTGCAGAAGCTGTCTTTAAATTATTTATCTGATTTATATAAGGAAAGTTATTCTTCTCGGAATGCAACGGATTTTTTAAATTTCTGCGAAAGAAACATGAATACTGAAATATGCAGTAAAGCGTCTGAGATGACAAGTGATCAGAATAAATGTAATTTGTGGTACGAGCTTCGCTACGGTCGTTGCACAGCATCAAACGTTCATCAAGCTTCGAGATGTTAAGTTGAGGATGTGGCTCACTAAAAGAAATTCTTTTAGGAGCATGTAAACTTCATGATACGGAACCAATGAAGCGTGGTCGACTACTGGAGTCTGAAGTTCTTCAAGTCATTCAGAAAGACTTCAAGGAAAGAATCGTGCAACCCGGTATTATACTGAATCCAAAATATCCTTTCTTCGGAGCTTCCCCAGATGGAGTCACAAGCGATAGTGTGATTGAAATTAAATGCCCATGAAGTGAAAATGCAAGGGTGCGATATATTTCAAAGAACGGGGCAATCGCACCAAAGTACCTCGCACAAATAAGTCTACAGTTGTATCTTTCCTGTATTAATGGAATAAGCTAGAAATAAGTAAAGGGATTACTCTTTATATAAATGTAAAAATAACAATTTATTCAATCAAGAATATTCGTAATACAATTCTTTTTTTTTATGAATGTTTTACTTAATCAGCGAACCTTGTAGATTTATAATGCGTGCAATGATTACAGCATTATCTAATTGCGGAACAAACTGACTATCTACAGTCATATTCAAAAATCTAAATTCTCTTAATCTTCGAATTACACGTTCGATGTGAATTCTCAAGCTGGAAATTCTTCTGCTTTGTTCAACGTCTTTTTTAGAAGTTTTTTTATTTTCAGAGACACTTACAGGTCGCACTAGAACACAGCCTTTTTCTTTCAAAATGTCTTGAACGTGTTTAAAACCACGGTCAGCTAGTACGTGAGCTTGAGATGGAACTACCTCCATAAACCCGCTGACTTCGACTATCAGAGTGTAACTGATTCGCCCTCCGTAACCTTCAGAGATATAATTTACTATTCCATCAGGAGTTGACGATATTAAATATTTTATTGTATTGTGGTGTTTGTATTGTGAATATGTCAACGATTGCTCCATCGAATCAAAAGGCTGCTGAATAAATATTTCAAAGCAGTCGATTATAGACTGAACTCTTTTTAATCTGGCTCTGAATGGAATTGGCAGTTTATTTTTTATGCCATCTGCTTCCTGCCATAAGATGAAATGCTGAGCATGAGGTGCTAGTTTTAAAAGAATGCTGCGAAATATTCTTCTTGCAGAGCTAGCACTTACTCCAAAATCGTGTCCTAATATGCTGAACGTATCATTTAGACGAAGTTTTTTAAAGGTCAACAATAAATCTCGTTGAGAGATTCCAGTATGCTCTTCGAGAATTCCAACAGTTGTAATAAAAATGTCTTCTGTGAAACCAGTGTAGATGCTAGGATAGGATTGTATGAAGCGTTGCATGCTTTCATTTCTCATCAACTTAGAGTCTTCTAAACAATCCTCTTGCAATGTGTTCGTTGATTGACTCAATTCGGAAGGTTTGTACCCTTCAGTAGTGGCAGAGCTCTTACTGGTGGTTGTAGTTTTACTCCACGTTGTAGATCTTTCACCATCTGAAGTAGCAGCATTTGAATCCTTATGAATACATTTTGAAGCATCTTTTATCAGCGATGTCTGGACGAAAGTAGTTGATGTTTGCACTTTAATTTGAATCCCGGCGTGGCGAACTTTACTTTTCCTTGGTATACGACACTGAATTTGCTTATGGCTTCTCTGACGTACTTGTGCGTTAGAATTCAGTGACAAATTACCCGTGTTTGTCGGAGCTGCACAAGTATTTAATAAAAATGAAGAAATATCCGTTTCATTTTCTTTATCTGAATCTACAACAACAACATAATATATAGTTTAATCCCCTACTTATCATTATTACTATCTACATTAATTTTCTTTCACATTAAAGTAAAACGAAAGAAAAACAGACTTACTTTCCGATAAAAAGCGCTTTATTGATGTGGGACGAGAAACTTCGAAATTTAGGAGAGGACAGTTTTCTTTCTCCGAATCTACGTCAATAGAAATCGTTTAATAATAATATCACATATTGTGTTAAAAATTGTATTCTGGTAAATCACAAAAGTAAAAAGTGTACAAGATAAAACTGTTTCAATTTTGATTCATAGTAAATTGAAGAAAAGACTGGAAACATAAAGGTTTACCTTCGGATACAAGTGCCTCTGGGTACAGACAATAAAAATTGGGAATTTTAAAAGGCGCTCGATTTATTGATGCAAAATTAGATGTTGTAACGGTCGCAAGTGGACATTGTTCCTTATCGGAATCTGCAACAATAGAAAAATGTAATAATAATACATAGTAATATAATTAATTAACTGCACATTAAATTATTATAGTTCTGAACTTTGAATTGTAAAGTAATAAATAATAAAACGGTAAGCATACACCTGCATATCGTCGCCTCAGAGTTATACTACGTCATATGCCCACTTTTTGAAATTTTTGAACTATTATTATTTTTAGGCTTGGTTAGTGTTAAAATTTGTTTTTTAATACATTTTTCCTGCAATTTATTTCCCCATCTGTTACAATTATTAATCAAAATAGTGACGTTAATTAAAAGTTAGAATTATATCACGCCATGTCCTTGTTTTGCATTGCATTACATGAAAAACTGCCAAATTCGTATTGCATATTTTATATGGATAACCTAAGTTCAATTTAAGAAATAACAATTTTCAAAAATATATTTAACCTTAAAAGTAACCATCGGAATATTACTCAAAAGTCAATAATTTTGGACTAACTCATTTAATTCGAGGTATCTGATACAACAAAATAATGTAAACTATCATTCTGTTAAACTTTTTACTTAAGAATTTCATCATAAATAGTTCATTCATAAATATTTTGTGGAAATAGCGTACTATAATTCTGAGAAAAAATGAATTTTTTTAATCTCATATTACGCCATGTCCAAACCCAATTTTCCACATCACCTAAAATACATTAATAATAGACCCCCATGAAGTTGGCCCCCCGAAGTTCACATTTTTTTAATTTTAT
>CAKNYM010045703.1:32961-95335 GCA_932195095.1 Andricus curvator | reverse complement strand
GAAGATATCAATCACGTTTTATGGGCCTGCCCCCGCTTTCACGAACAAAGGAAAAAACTTGAACTATCCTTAATTAAAATTAAAAAATCCCCTCCCTTCTGTGTGGAGAGCTTCTTATATGAACCTAATAGTTATGCTTGTAATCTAATTGTTAAATTTCTAAGAGACTGCGAACTACTAGTTTAAAAATTTACTATTCTACAATATCGCTTTCTTCCTCTTTGCTTCTCTTTACTTATACACTTCATGCTTTGAATCTTTCACGCTTTACGGTACATGAACCCCACAAGTAGTGAAACCACATATTGGACACAACAATTCTACTTTGAACTACCCGCCTATTGTACACTGAGCACTGCTAAGCAACTACTACTCCATCTATACTCTGGCTACGAAAATATATATTTAGAAGTTTAAATCATTATAAAATACTTGCTATGGCCGGATAGGTCTCGCTGTTACCAGCACGGAATGTCCAACGCGGAAACCTGGACATGCCTACAGACCTAGCGCTAAGGAAATACACCAAAGAAGAAGAAGAAGAAGAAGAAGAGCTCACGGACACGTCGCGTACAGCTGTAGTAAGTAAGTAGTAAGTAAGTAGTAAGTAGTAAGTGGTGGGGCTGGCTTTCGTAGGTCTCTCGTTCGGTCTCGGCGTACGGTTATCATGCCTATGTTTGTAGCCTAAGAACAAGAAAAGTAATTAACTTAAAAAATTTCTGATTATTGGAAATGAAAGAGTAACTCAGAAACTATCGATTGGCGTAAGAAAATGAAAATATTTTTTTCCCCATTAGGTCCCTTTATTCGCGGAAGGTCAATATATCTAGGTCAAGTTCAAAGCGTTTCATTCCCAAAAGGTCATTGATATAATTTGTATATTTTTGACATAGTGAGAGTTTATTGAGAATAAACAATAAAGGTAATGATAGCTTAACGTGATGGTAGTAAAAGTTTACAATAGTTTATTAAGATATATAACAATAGCAATAATAATAGTAATAATATTAATAATTACCAATTATTATCATTGATTATTATAAGTTATTAACCATTATTTATTAATTATTAATTAACAAATAATAATTATTATCAATTATAATAATGATAATGATTTCATAATAGTCGCTGGACGTGACACTAGCATTAATATTTTGTAAAAAATTCGTCTATTTGGTTAGAAAATTAACCCTGTTTGTTAAAAATTAATCTATTTAGTTAAAAAATCATGTATTTTGTTGAAAAGTTGGTCTTTTTATAGAAAATTTATCTTCTTGGTAAAAAATCACTCTTTTTGGTTGAAAATGCAACTGCTTGGTTGAAAATTAATCTGTTTTGCATGAGGAGTCATCTATTTTGTTGGAAATTCGTCTTCTTTGTTGAAACAACAGTTTTTCATTAGGAATTAAAACCTTTTTTGTTGTTGAAATATTCAACTATTTTGTTGAAAATTCATATTTTTTGGTTGAAAATTGATCGATATTTTCAACTGAGAATCCGTGTATTGTGTTAAGATTCGTCTTTTTTGGTAGAAAAGTCATCTTCCTCGGTTCAAAATTAATTTTTCTTAACTGAAAATGTACTTTTTTGTCGGAAATTCAAGTTTTTTGATTGAAAATTCAACTGAAAAATCTTTTTTTCTTGAAAATTATGCCGTTTGTTTGGAAAATTCATCATTTTGATTTAAGCTTTTACTAGTTTGTTGAAAATTCCTTTCTTTTTTTCAATTGATTTTTTTGACTGAAAATATAAGTTTTCCATTTTTGGTTGAAGTTTGATCTTTTTCAAGTGAAAATTCAACTATTTGTTAGAAAATGCGTGTATTTTGTTAAAAATTCAACTTTTTGGTTGAAAATTCATCTGTCATGTTGAGACTTCAACATAATAGTTGAAGAATAATAGTTGGCTCAATCCTAATTATGTTGTCGAAATTGTTTTTTTTTTCTTCTGGTTCAAATATTAACTGTTTTTGTTCGAAGGTAAATCATGTTCGTTTGCAAATTCGACTATTTGGTAGAAAAAGCATCTTTGTTGGTAGAAAATTAAAGTATTTGGTTGAAAAATTTAACTATTTTGCTGAAAAATTTTACGGCTTTTGGTTGAAGTTTAATCATCTTTGTTCAAAAATTTAACCACTAGGTTGAAAATTCATATTTGTAGGTTGAAAATTGAACAGTTTGGTTAAAAACTCAACTATTTGGTTGAAAATTCATCTTTCATGGTATATAAGCATATTTTTTGGTCGGGATAAATAAATAAACGAATACAATTTTCTAAAATTTTAATCTGAAATTTTATTGTTTTATTCCGTATATAAAAGACCAAAATGCCAGCCGCCCACTGGAGCCAGACGAGAATAAAGAATAAAATGTGTACTTTATTATGCAATTTATGAACAAGCAGTCTCGGTCTGAGGTGCAGAAATTTAAAAAAACATCAATTAATATAATAGAATTAAAAAAATGTGGAAAATATTGCATTTTAGATACATTATTTTTTATAGAAAAAGCTGTGAACTTTGCTGTCATCATTGATTACAATTAAACCATTTTTCAAAAATTGGTAAGAAGCGACAGTAAAAAAAATCGATTTGCAAAAAAGTTAGTGAGAATTAATGCTTTTGTAAGTTTCAAATTTGTTCCATTGGAAATAATGTTATTTATTTGAAATTACATCATCAGTAATATTATGTTCATCCTTAAAATCATAGAAAAACTACTTTTTAGAGACCTGATTTTAGGAACGACAATTGTACTTATATAAAATTGCGTTATATCATGCAATATCAAATTTCTAAGGTTTAAAGTGACTGAATGTATGTTTCTTCGAAAAATTGGCAAAGATTCCCGATCAAAATTAAATTCACTGGCATTCCCCACTTTTTCCAGGTCTCAAAAAATTCCCGGTCATTTCCTTGTTTTCCGAATCCAGCGTCCACCTTGAAAACGGAATTTAAAATTACAGTTGTTAACCTTTAGACCTTCAATTTTAAAAGGTCTATGCGCGCTACTTTTTTTTATTAATGTTGTGATGAATTGTGGTTCACACACGAAATACTGTATAACACCTTGCGATTGAGTGGTGAGCGCCGACTGGACATTCCGCGATTTCTTCTGGGGTTAATTCTTCAACCGCGCCGCTGTGCATATTTATTTTCGCCCGCTTCGACCGCGAAAGAACAGGTTTATATAGTCCACGAAAAGTTATTTGTTGGTTTGCTGCTCTCTCCAATATTGCACATACGTCACCATTGGACGTTGATAATACAATTTGTTCTTCAGTTGGCATGGGATAATGGGTTTGCTTTTGGTTTCTCAATAGAATAGGTTTATCGGGAGGAAAAACGTATCTTCGAAGTTCAAATATCCGGTTTTGATTCTTTTGGGGAATAAGTCGAATAAATTCAAGTTCTTCAAAGTAATATCCAAGTACGCGTGGAAAAGTTTGCTTGAGAGGAGGAGACCTGGACCTGGCACGAAGATGCGTATCGGGAGGTGGAGCAGACGCGGCAGAAGAATCAGGTCTGGCAAGAGGAGACCTGGATCTGGCACGAAGATGTGTATCGGCAGGAGAAGGAGGCCCGGCAGAAGAATGAGGTCTGGCAAGAGGAAAAGTCCTTTCTGGAGAATGTCTGTCAGAAGAAGAAGAAGGTCTGCCACGAGGAACACCAGGAATAGGCTCGCCGTTCGGCAAACACTCGAACTGTGAACTTAACTCTGCAACAAGAAACAGAGAATAACATTTTTCTTAAAGTACAAAATCGTATGTGTCTAGTTTGATCGGAAAAATTCTATTTTGTAGACAGCTTAAGAAACATTCACTTAAAATTATAGATATATTATATTATTATATTTACCAATAGAATTGAGCATCATGGCCAGGGATAAGACCAGAGAACAGACAATCTTCATCTTTTCGAGTTAGAGGACTAACTGATTAATGTATTAATAGAGACGTTGATTAACAATTCGACTAATAAATATTATACTGCTTTATTAGCTTATACAATCTATACTTTAGCCGATATCTCTTACATTAAAGGCGTCACCATAGTTCTGATGAAATATTTACATTTGATAAGAGTCAGTGTTGGGTTTTACAAGTCAAATTTATATAGTAGATATTCTAACGACGCATTTGAGGTTTTAAAAAACTAATATAAATTCTACAAAAAATGTTGAAACAACTGTGTCGAATAATAGTTATTAGTAATATTATCATAATAATTGGCCGAGTCCGTGCGTTCATCTATGACGTTTATCACACCGTTGAGTCTATACGTACGGACATGACAATGGGAAGAGAGAGGTGGAAAATGAAAGGGGTTGCTACAAATTCAACTGATACGATCCAAAATTAGTTTTCTCTAAACATACACACCAGATTTCAAGATTTGATATCACAATATTTTTAATAATTATATTCAGAGCAGAGATTAATCATTTTCGAAATCTGATGTACATATACAATAAACTATGCTGACGTGAGATTTTACGAAATTCTTATCTGAATCCTATTTAGAGTCACAAACTGACCTGAGTTTCTCAATGTAAAATGATATTATATTTGGCCGAGAAAAAGAATAGGTTAAAAAAGGCCAAAAACAGTGATTTTATTTATAACAATTGATAAGAATTCCATTTTTGGTAGAAATTTTGTCTTTTTTAATTAAAAATTCATCTGTTTGATTGAGAATTCTTTTTTTGGTACAAAGTTAATCCTCTTGGTTGAAAATTCAACTATTTGGTTGAAAATTTATTTACTTTGTTGAAAATTCATCTTTCTTGGTAGAAATTTAATCTTTTTGCTTAAAAATGCAAAGTTTTGGTTGAAAACTGATCTTTTTTAGTTGATTCGAGTGGTTTGTTGAAAATGCGTCTTTTTTATTCAAATCAACTGTTCAAAATTTAAAATTTAAATATTTTTTTTGATGAAATATCACCTATTACATTTTTGTTGAAAATCTGTCTTTTCGGTTATAAATTCAACACCTTGGATGAATTTTTTTTTATTGATAGAAACATTTTTCTTAGTTGAAAATTCATCTCTTGTTGAAAATTCGTCAGTTTAATTTGAAAACTCATCTCTGTTTGGTAGAAAATTAATCTTTTTTCGTTGAGAATTCAACTATTTTGTTGAAAATTCGTCTTTTTTGATCAATTCAACTGTTTTTGATATACAATGAAAATCGGTCCTTGGTTAAAATATCAACCATTACAATGTTTGCTGAGAATTCATATTTTTTGCAAGTTGAACTACTTTGTCAATTCATAAGAAACAGTCAGATTTTACCAAATCGTCTTACGTAATTTTTGGATAACCCCTAAATAAATTCACAACCAAAATTCAGTCAGCAAAAATTATGTAAGAAATAGGGGGGGGCGCGCCGCAAAAAACTTATGGAACCTAACAAAGAGGGGTTTAAAATTAAAAAAAAAAGTTTACGTAATCTATGCACAGTCCGAAAGTAGGTCTCAAAAAATTCCCGGTCATTTTCCGGTTTTCTCGATCCAGCGCCCACCTTGAAAAGGGAATTTAAAATTACAGTTGTCAATCATTAGACCTTTAATTTTAAAAGGTCTATGCATAAACGTGAAGTGAGCATAAAAGCCTTGCGAAAAGCGCCAGATCTGACAGACGCGCGCTACTTTTTTTATTAATGGTGTAAAGAATTGTGGTTCACACACGAAATACTGTAAAAGACCTTGCGATTTGGTTGCGAGCGCCTACTGGACATTCTGCGATTTCTTCTGGGGTCAATTCTTCAACGACGCCGCTGTGCATATTTATTTTCGCCCGCTTCGACCGCGAAAGAACAGTTTTATATAGTCCACGAAAAGTTATTTGGTTGTTTGATGCTCTACCCAATATTGCACATACGTCACCATTCGACGCTGATAAAACAATTTGTTCTTCAGTTGGCATGGGGTAATGGATCTGATTTTTGTTTCTCAATCGAATTGGTTTATCACGAGGAAAAACGTATCTTCGAAGTTCAAATATCCGGTTTTGATTCTTTTGGGGAATAAGTCGAACAAATTCAAGTTCTTCAAAGTAATACCCAAGTACGCGTGGAAAAGTTTGCTTGAGAGGAGGAGACCTGGACCTGGCACGAAGATCCGTATCGGGAGGTGGAGGAGACCCGGCAGAAGAAGAAAGCCTGGCATGACGAGACCTGGACCTGGCACGAAGATACGTATCGGGAGCTGGAGGTGACCCGGCAGAAGAATAATGCCTGGCATGAGGAGACCTGGATCTGGCACGAAGAGAAGGTTCGGCACGCGGAGGAGACCCGGCAGAAGAGTGGGGTCTGGCAGGAGGAGACCTGGACCTGGCACGAAGATATGTATCGGGAGGTGGAGGAGACCCGGCAGAAGAATCAGGTCTGACAAGAGGAAAAGTCCTTTCTGGAGAATGTCTGTCAGAAGAAGAAGAAAGTCTGCCACGAGGAACACCAGGAATAGGATCGCCGTTCGGCAAACACTCGAACTGTGAACATAACTCTGCAACAAGAAATAGAGAATAACATTTTTTTGTAAGTACAAAATCGTATGTTGGTATGTCATGAGTTGTGAATGTGGTCGTAAATTTCAGTTTAGTTTTAGGCATGGTTGTCACCTGTTTGCAACGCTTTTATCCAATTCTTTTTGTCATAAAAATAATTGAGGTTATGTTACTTAGGAGAAAAAAATTCAAGTGGAATGACCGTAGAAAACCACGTAGAATTCCAAGTAGGTTATTGACTTCCAAGTGGGATTATTTGTGGAATTCTACGTAAAATTTGGGTGGCAAATTTATACAATTTACGCAGAAATTACACGTGGGATTCCTCGTAGATTTTCACGTGAATTAAGGAAAGTACGTGGACTTTTTGCGTCGATTTGTACGTGGATCTCTATGTAGAATTCCAAGTGAAAGCACCTCTAGAATGATAGAAAAAGGCATATTAATATAGTATCCGGGGTACACAAAAGAATTTTTTTGAGTGTCTTCGTTGACGCCGAAGGAACTTGAACAAAAGTAGTATGGCCATTTTTAATCAAGGAAAAAAATTCCCGGTTCGCAACAATTTTCACGCTAATTGACATACAAAAATTCGAGCTCTGAAAACTCAGAATTTTTTGTTTGAAGTAATAAAAACTGAACTGCAAACTAAACCATTCGAAAGGGATCTCTTTTAAATTTAAAACTTTCTAATTGAAGCTTTTAAAAATTTTTTAATTAAAATAAAAGGCCTACAATAGGGTCGCAAAGTTTGCATGACGTCAGTAATAATAATAATGGGACTAGAGCAATAAACTTTGCAGCTTCAAAGAACCTCGTTGTCAAAAGCACATATTTCAAGCATAAAAATATACGTAAGGCCAATTGGACATCACCAGATGGTATCACTCACAATCAGATTGATCACGTTCTAATTGACAGAAGACGTCATACAAACATTCTGGATGTAAGATCGTACAGGGTGGCCGATTTAAATTCAGACCACTTTCTCGTGATAGTAAACCTAAGATCTAGCCTAGCGTTAAGTAAGAAAACAAGCCGCACAGAGCCAACAGTTCGTTTTAATATAGGTAAGTTTAAAACACCAACAGAAACATTAAATTATCAAGTTGAGATTTCTAATAGTTTCGACGTTCTCCAAGAACAGAGAAACGATAACGATAATTACGAGGAGGACTCGGAAATCTGTGGAGCAATATGAAAAAGGCGATAAAGACAGCCGCGAAACTTACTATAGGTTTAAAGAAAGTAACCAAAAGCAAACCATGGTTTGACGAAGAGTGCAAACTTTGGTTTGAAAAACGTCGGAAGGCCAAACTAATTAGTTTACAAAATAAGTGCGAGCAAACACATAAGAAGTATCTCGAGATTAGTAAAAGTACAAATAGGATTTATAGATCCAAGAAAAGGGAGTGGGAAAAGAATAAAATACTTGCAATAGAAATGCATAATAAACAAAATAACCCGCATGAGATGTACAGGGGAATCAATTTTATAAGGAAAGGCTTCCAAAGTAGAACGGAAGTAATGAGGGACGAAAATGGCAATCTAGTAGCCGATGCGACAGAGAGACTGAATTTATGGAAAAACTATTTTGATAAGCTATTAAATGTACGCGAAGCCCCCGTTGAAGGTAATCTCGGTGAAATCCACACTGCCGATCTACTAATTGATGATCCTACTGATGTAGAAATAGAAATGGCCATAAAGAAGTTAAAAAATAACAAAGCCGCGGGCATCGACGACCTACCGTCAGAACTGATGAAAAATGGAGGCCCTTGCCTCACAAGGCAAATTTGTAAATTAATACGCGCAGTTTGGAAAATAGAACGCATGCCGGAGGAATGGAATACCTCTATTATTATTCCCATCTTTAAAAAAGGCAATAAAACAAACTAACAATTATCGGGGAATTTCACTTGTGCCTTCGTGCTATAAGATCCTGTCCAATGTAATCTTAAGTAGACTAACTCCTTTTTGCGAGGAAATCATTGGGGATTAGCAGTGTGGATTCAGCCGAAACCGATCCACAAGCGATCAATTGTTTACAATTAGACAACTGTTAGAGAAGAAATAGGAATTTAATTAAGTAGTACATCAGCTATTTATCGATTACTAAAAAGCTTACGACGCTATTATACGCGCACGAATGTACTGGATCCTCGAGTTCTTGGGTGTATCAAGAAAATTGGTTAGACTTATCGAAATTTGCTTAAGCGGCAGTAGGGGTAGAATACGTGTAAACGGAAGTTTATCTGAAGAATTTTCGATTCGCGATGGCCTAAAACAGGGCGATGCACTTTTTGTGCGCCCTTTTCAACTTAGTTTTAGAATACGTGGTCAGACTATTACAAGCGAATCCGATCGGTGCTACCCTCAATGGGATAATACAAATTCTTGGGTATGCGGATGATCTCGACTTACTAGGGGATGATAAAGAAACCGTAGCTGAAAATGCAGAAATCTAGATCACAAAAGCCAAAGATATTGGTTTGGAAGTTAGCGAATCGAAGACAAAATATATGATCGTCGTCAGATCCGAACAAAGTAATGTAGGCGGGGATCTAATGGCCGAAAATATGAAATTCGAAAGGATTAACGAGTTTAAATACCTCGGGTCTATTATAACCAGCGAAAATAACATTAAAACAGAAATCAACGCGCAGCTGCACGCTGTCAATGGGTGCTATTATGCAAATAAACACGCTACTAAAATAGCGATTGCTATCTAGAAACATCAAAGTAAGAATTTACAAAACGATAATAAGGCCGGTCGTCATTTACGGGTGTGAAACGTGGGCGCTGACGAAGGGAGAGGAGAATAGGTTTAGAGTTTTCGAAAATAAAGCACTTAGAAAAATCTGTGGTTCAAAGAGGGACGGAGAGACTGGTGAATGGAGAAAACTGCATAATGATGAGCTGCATGCTCTCTACGGGTCAGCATGGGCGGGGCATGTAGCAAGAATGGGCAATGAAAGAACAGTGGCGCAAGTTTTAAGAGGGAAACCGACTGGTAGGAGACCTCTAGGCAGACCGAGAAACAGATGGGAGAAAAATGTAAGGGATGATCTAAAAGAGCTAGCGCATGATTGCTTAAACTGGATGGAGGATGCACGGGATAGAGATGCGTGGCGGTTTCGGGTAGATGAGGCAATGAACTTTCGAGTTCGAATTGCTAATCGATAATAATAATAATAATAATAGGTATTTCCGCAATAGGCTTTTTAGGTATCAATATTAGTGGTTTCTGATTACTTTCTTCTATTATTTGTTTCCCGAGAAGGAATTGATGAAATCTCTCACAAACAACAAGAATTGCGTATAACTCCTTTTCTTTTATTTGTGCACAAGCTTTTTGGCACATTGTGAGTGTTTCAGATGCATATGCAATTGGAAGATTTTTCTGTAACATAACTTGTCCAAGACCAGACTTACGTCTACACTTGAGACACAGTCAATTTCTGTGTCATAATAGTGCAGCACAGGCTCTTTGATTACACAATCTTTAAAAATTTTTAAAGCTTCGTCGTGTGATTTCATCCGTTTAAACCCGGCACCCCTTTTATTAGATTACGTAGCGACACTCATCTCTGACGCATTTGGCACGAATCTCGAAATATATGTCAATACCCCTAGCAATCTTTCTACCGCATTCTGATCGTTCGGTGTTTTTATACACCGAAAAAACTGGGGGTTCACTAATGTTGCGGCTCAAATAAAAGTTGGTATCCTTTCGAACTTGAGCTCCAATAGATACCTGCAGAGACCCAAAAGGGTTCGTTTAGAGCGCACTTGAAAAGAACAACATAAAGGCGCATTCACAAACGAACCGCTTGCAAAGTCGGGTTGGTAATTTCGCGATTTCCAGAATCTGTCGGTAAAGCAAACACAAACGATATTATTATTTATTATGCGTACAATTTTCGGAAAAAGCAAACTGTTTACCCTTATAGAAATAATTAATTGAAAACAATTCAGAATGATAGAAAGAAATTTGAATTGTTTCTAATCGTGTTTCTTAATCGTGTGTGCACGATTGGGAAAGATTCAGTGTTGCAAAGTTTCAATCGTTCCCAATAGGACCAATCGGTACTAGGATTTTGAGGTTATGAAGTGGCAATTTGATGGCAGCACTTTCGTCTCGCGGGAATTATTCGAAAACGTTTATTTACTTTTTTTTCGAGGCAACACATTTTAAGCAATATGTTCATCAAAAAAAATTAAATAAATGTTTTGTAACAATTTCCGCGAGCTGAGAGAGCTGTCATCAACAAGTTCGCCAATGAAGTAAATTTTTTTCATCCAATTATTCATTTCATTGTCTATAATTTTGTATAAAAAAATGTAATTTATTAAATAAATTACTTACAATATTTTAGGTAATTATTTTTTTTTTAATGAAAATGTAACTATTATTCCAGTTGAATATTCCATAATTTTAGTTGAAAATTCATCTCTTTTTTTAACAGTCTTTTTTTTGCCTATGAATTTATTTATTCAATTTTTGGTAGAAAAATGATCTTTTTTAGTTGGAAATCCGTCTTTTGGTAGAAATTCATCTTCTTGGTCCAAAATTCAATTATTCTAGTTAAAGATTCATCATTGCAGTAAAAAAATTCATCTGTCTGGTTTAAATTTCAACTATTTCAGTTAAATATTTAGAATTTTATTTGAAAATTCATCACTTCGTTTGTTTGTTTAAACATTAATTTCTTCAACTTGAAATATAATTATTTAAGTTTTGGTTGACAATTTATCTTTTTTAGTAAAAATTAATTTTTTGGTCAGAAAATTCAACTATTTTAGTTGAATATTCATTGTTTTAATTGAAAACTCTTACGTTTGGTTTAAAATTAATTGTTTTTTTTCACAATAAACGTTACTATTCCATTTTTGGTTGAAAATGATTCTTGTTTTAGTTCAAAATTCAACTATTTGGTTGAAAATTTGTCTCCTTTAATAAAAAATTCGACTATTTTGTTAAAAATTAATGCATTTTGTTAAAAAATTGTATTTTTTATACAAAATAATTCTTTTTATTTGAAAATTAATCTTCTGGTTTAAAAATTCATCTTTTTGGTCGAAAATTCAAGTGTTCCAGTTAAATATTCATAATTTAAGCTAAAAATTTATTTTTAATTATGTTTAAAATTTAACTATTCAGTTGAAGATTCATAATTTTATTTGAAAATTCATCACTTTGGTTGAAAAGTTTAACTATTTCATTTTTTTGTGAAAAATTGATATATTTAGTGGAAAATTCAAGTATTTTTTGAAAATTCATTTATTTTGCAATGTTTTGTTCTGTTGTGTTAAAGGATGTTCAGAGTGAACGTCATGAATCAAAATAAATGTTTGCGTTTTATGGCAAATATGAATATGTTACTTTTAGTTGACCGGGAAAATTGAAAAACTTGACCGGGAAAAACCGGGAATTTGAAATTGTCCGCCGAATCGCCACCCTGAAAATGTATGTGCTTGGGGAAGGAAAACCAGTTGTTGTGATGATTCCTGCATGTATTTAATACAATTTTGAACTATTGGACCTGTAAATATCACAATTTTTAATGTTTAAATTTAAAAATAGTTCAATCTGTAACAGTTTTTAAATAGTTCAATCTACAAGTCCATTTCTGTCAATTATCGTGTTTTTCGCTGTATATGTTTTTTTTTTTTTGAAATTATCAAATGTGTAAATTAATTTCTTATGATAAATCATCAGTTTAGAATCAAAGAAATTAATTTTCAGATCACAAAATATACTTTTAGGGTAAAAGGTAAATTAATTCTTTGATTTTACTCTTTACAAATGAATTATTGATTTTAAATTCAAAAGAAGGAAGACTTTTCTTCACAAATGTCAATTCTGAATAATTCATAATATTTTTTTTATTTTAAAATTATTAAACAATAATTATAATAATAATATTATAATAATTATGTTGTAAAAAATTGATTTGCATATTTTATCATTTCAAATAAGCGCGCGATCAACATGCAGTGAGGCTGCTGGTGCGACGCATGCGCATTAAGACTTAAAAAAAATTCGTTTCTCTACAGTCAAATTGGTTATCTATTTTTATATTTTATGTTAAAATTATAAAACAAAGGAAATTTTGTTTTTGCAAAGACCCTACAGCACTTCTAATAATATATAGTTGTACTTTTAAAAAGTGACATGTCGAAAAGTTTCTTGCATATGAATAAGCCTTTATGTTTACAAGCTTGTTACATAACCTGCAAATTGCATCTATCAAGTCATTATATCTATTTTAATTACAGTAATATTTTGTACCTTCATTGTCTTCATCAAGTTATGCCCATCAGAGGTTGATTACATGTGTGCTTTCAGGTAAAAATTGTATTATTAATTAAACAAAATGTTCTTTAGAAATAGGCTCATTTACAATTGGGATCCTTTCGAACCCCAAGTGAGGTATCATTTAGAGCTCATTTATCGTTTTGGGTTCCTTTTCAGCAAGTGGGGTTCATTTTTGTTGCAGCTCCTTTGGAACCAAAAATGGGTTCTAATGGAAACCCCAGTTTTTTCTGCGTATTTTTAATTGCTTCGATTCTGCTAGTATTTAGTTTGATACCCTTTTCTGTAAAAATATGAATCAGAAATCTCACACTATCAACTCCTGATTCACGTTTTTGTAAATTCAGCTTTACTTCATTTTCACGCGCTTTAGGGAAAACCTTGATTAGTCAGCTTGGAACTTTTTTCGACGAATTCCACCTGCCAAAATGCTTCAGACGCGTCAAGGTTTGCAAATATCTTCGCGCTTATAACTTTCGCCACGATTTCTTCAAACATGGGTAACTAATAATGTTCCCTTATCAAACTATGGTTCAGGTTTAACGGATCTAGACAAATTGTCAGTTTATCACCTATTTTTCGAAGCAACGCTACTGAATTTACGAACTCTGTGGGCTCTTTCTCGTCCGTAATAATTTCTTTTTCTGTTAGGTCTAATAACTCTTTTTTGTAAGTTCCTATTAACTTAAACGGTACTCCTCTGCATGGTTCTATTTTCCCTACGTAATCTGGCTTTAGTTTAAAATCATATTTATAATTTAGTTTACGAATACTTTCAAAAAGGTCAGCATTTTTATCAATCAACTGGTGGAAATCTTTGCTTTGTACTTTAATTTTAGTTGGAATTTCATTTAGCTCTTCCTTTACTGTTAGTTCTGAATTATCAATTTTTGAGATTAGTTTTAGCTTTGTTATTGTTGGTAATCCCAGTACCGGACTTCTATCTTCACAATCAACTATAAGAATTACTAGCATTTGATCTCTATTTTTGATTTAATATTTATAGCTAACCGCGATATTTCCTAATACTGGAATTTTTGAACCTGAGTAGTTTTCTAATTTTCCCGTCGTTGGCTTATCTCTATTTGCGGACCTACCTTCACATAATCATTTACATCTAGTGCATTGCACCCTGCGCCTGTGTCTAGTTTCATCGGAAAAATTCTATTTTGTAGAAAGCTTAAGAAACATTTACTTAAAATTATAGATATATTATTATATTTACCAATAGAATTGAGCATCATGGCCAGGGATAAGACCAGCGAACAGACAATCTTCATCTTTTCGAGCTAAAGAACAAACTGATCACTGTATTAATAGAGACGTTGATTAACAATTTGACTAATAAATATTCTACTGCTTATTAGCTTATATAATCTATATTTTAGTCGATATCTCTTACATTAAAGGCATCACCATTGTCATTCTGATATATTTAGATTTAATGAGTCAGTGTCAAGAAAATAAATTGGTCACAAATTTTGATTAAAACTGATGTCGTCATTTATGTAATCTTTTGCGTTTTAGAAAAAGTTTTCTTTACACGTCAATTAATTTATATAATAGCTATTCTAACGACCCATTTAAGGCTTTAAAAAATTAATATAAATTCTACAAAACATTTTAAAACAACTGTAACAAATAATAATTATTAGTAATATTATTATAATTGGCCGAGTCCGTGCGTTCATTTATGAAGTTTATCACACCGTTGAGTCTAAACTTACGGTCATGGCGTGAGGAAGAGGGAGGTGGAAAAGGGAAGGGGCTGCTGCAAATTCAACTGATATGATTCAAATGAGATTTTTCGAAACATACACACCAGATTTCAAGATTTGATACAATACTATTTTTAATAATTAGATTCCGAGGAGATTAATCATTCTAGAAATCTGATTTACATATACAATGAAACTATGCTGACGTCAGATGTTATGGAAATCTTATCTGAATCCCATTGATAGTCACAACGTGATCTGAGTTTCTCAATGTAAAATGATATTATATTTGGCCGAGAAAAAGAACCTTATACACGGAGAAAATAATCGCACTGTTATAGTAGGCTGAGCTCTTAATATTACAGCACGGAACTTCATGTGCGAAATTGGTATGCATTTCTATCAATATTGGCATCAGGTTAGACATTTTTAGCTTTAAATGTCCTATACTATAATAGAATCAAGCGCATGCCGTTATTGCTAGAGTCACATGCCCTTAGAGCAGTTGTGCTTTGCGGAAATAGCTCCAACTTTGCCTTGCTACGGTTTATGAAAACTCATCCTATTAGAGTATGAGTACTCTTACAAAAGAGATATTGGGCCACGCGCAAGCGCCGGTAGGCGTGGCCTTATTTCTCTTTTGTAAGAGTACTCATACTCTAATAGGATGAGTTTTCTTACAACCGTAGCAAGGCGAAGTTCGAGATATTTTCGCAAGGGATAACGGCTTTAAAAGCATGAAGCTTTTTACTTTTTTAGGATAAAGGGATTCTTTCTTAAAATGAATGAATTTTGTACCAGGAAAGCAAGAATGAAACCTGCGACAAAAGCATGACTAGTGTTCTTACTATTATAGGAATATTTTTTTCTCCGTGTAGGTTAAAAAAAGGCCAAAAACAGTGATTTTATTTATAAGAATTGATAAGGATTCCATTTTTGGTAGAAAAGTTGTCGTTTTTGATTAAAGATTCATGTGTTTGGTTAAGAATTCTTTTTACATTCTCATTCTAATGAGAAGGTATTGGTTTTATGCAAAATTTGACATAGTCGGTTTTCATCAAATCTCCACGTTTTGAAACCCCCTGAGCCAGAAAAAACGGTTTTTACCAAGGTGTCTGTCTGTCTGTAGTCTGTCTGTCTGTCTGTCTGTCTGTCAGTCTGTCTGTCTGTCTGTCTGTCTGTCTGTAGCCACGATAACTTTCGAAAAAATGATCAGAATTGATTGAGCTTTGGCACACTTTTTTATGGCCGAAAAATAGAGAACGAGTTCGTTAACCAGCTATTTTGGATGAAAATCCAAAAAGTGAGCACATTTTGAAAATTTTTGAGACCACTTTTTTTGAAGATTTAAAAATTCTATGTATGGTTATTAGTAGTACGCAAAATGACGAACAAAATATTCTAATGACTTTTCGTGATAAAACAAAAATTACTGGAGTTATAGCATTTTCAAAATTCCAAAAAACAAACGAAAATGTACATTTTAAGCCGAAAAACGCACGATATGAAAAAAAGTCAAGAGGAGAAAAACGTTGCTTTTTGAACGCCCTATAATATTTTCATAACAACTTTTTGAATTTTTTGAAAAATAAAAAATTCAAATTTTGATCGCACAAAAAAATAATCAAAAATTCCATTTTGCTGTGAAACTATGCAAGATACGAGAAAAGATCATTCCACCAAAATTGTGCACCCAAAAAAGATCTACAAATTTCTCATCATTCACTTTTTGATATGACGCGTAGTTTTTGTTTTATTCGTAAAAAACAGCATTGAAAATAGAAAAATCAAATGCACAGAACCGAGCGTGGAATGCATATTTCAAATGATTTTCAAATCAAATATCGAGCGCGAAGCGCGAGTGTCTGGATGAGAATGTGTTCCTTAAGGTCGATAGAACCTTGAGTAAATGAAGTTCCTTTTCAGTCTAAAATAAAAACAAATTTAACAATCACTTAATATGTAGAGGTTTTGATAATTTTATAATATTTGCAAACAAACTTTTTCTTTTCATCGAAGTCGAACACGAAGTTGAAAAATCTAGAGCAACCAAGCGTAAAGCGCGATGTAGATACGCCCGAGCGCGTAGCGCGAGGTGAATACATAATCGAGCGCGAAGCGCGAGATAAATATATGATCGAGCGCGAAGCGCGAGATCCAACAGTTGCGCGCCCCAGGCGCGCTCAAACTTGCGAGCGAAGCGAGCCGCGCGCGAAGCGCGCGATGAGAATGTGCCCGCGAAGCGGGCAGATTTTTTTTTATATAAAGTTAATCCTCTTGGTTGAAAATTCAACTATTTGGTTGAAAATTAATTTACTTTGTTGAAAATTCGCCTTTTTTATTCAATTCAACTGCATTTGATTTAAAATGAAAATCGGGCCTTGGTTAAAATATCAACTATTACAATGTTTGCTGAGAATTAATATTTTTTGCAAGTTGAACTACTTTGTCAATTCATAAGAAATAGTCAGATTTTACCAAATCGGCTTGCGTAATCTTTGGATAACCCCTGAATAAATTCACAACCAAAATTTAGTCAGCAAAAATTATGTAACAAAGGGGGGGGGGCCTAAAAACGTATGGACCCTAACAAAGGGGGGTACGTGGTTCAAAGTTTCAAAATAATCGTAATCTATGAACAGCCAGAAAGTAGTTATAAAGGGGGTCGACAAATGCATCGGAAAATTTTTTTCTCGAATTTTCATGTATTTCGCCCCGAAGTTGGTTCAAGTCTACAAAAAAATAAAAGCGTTTCTATTTGTTAAAAAAAAATTCACTCTTGACGTGAATGTTCGGCAATTTGATTGACATTTTTTTCTTTCATGACTAACAAATTTTCATTTTGTTGAAAATTCATCGTTTTCATTTGGAAATTCAGCTCTTTCTGTAGAAAATTAATCTTCTGGGTTAAAAAATCAACTTTGTGTTGAAAATTCATGAATTAACTTTTTTGTTGAAAATTCATATTTCCAGGGTTTTTTTCCAGAATATTCGTCTTTATGCCTTAAAAATTCAACATTTTGGTAGAAAATTAACTTTTTGTTTAAAATTCGCATATCTGGCTCAAAAATGCAACTGCTTGGCTCAAAATTAACCTGTTTTATTTCATAATTCAAGTAAATTGTCGAAAATTCGTTTTTGTTGGTTAAATCCAGCTGTTTGGTTTATTTTACATTAAAATCTTTTTTTGTTAAAATATCAACAACATATGACATTTTTGTTCAAAATTAATCTTTTTAGGTGGAAAATTCAAAACCTCAATTAAAAGTTTAACTTCTTTCTTCAAAGTATTTTTTTTTTGGTTGAAAATTCACATTTTTGGGTTTAACATCCAACTGTTTGTAGAAAATTCGTCTTTTTGGTTTGAAAAATCATCTCTTTCTATAGTGATTGTACCTTTTTTTAGTTGAAAATGCAAATGTTTGTTCAAAAGATAATCTGCTTCGGTTGAAAATTTAAATGTTTCTAGAAAATTCGTACTCTCGTATTAAAAATTCAGAAGCTCGATAGCCACTTTATCTATTTGCTTTAAAATTCATGTATTTTGTTGAAAATTCAACTATTTGATATAAAATTGAACTGTTTTGTAGAAAGTTCATTTTTTGTATTGAAAATTAATTCTCATATATGAATATTTTTTCGAAAAGTACTTTAAAAACAAAAAAAATGTACATAAATTAAAAACTAATCAAGTAAAATTTAGAAAAACATCACATCAATCATATTTGAAAGAAATAATTGTTCAAACTATTTATTACTATTTATGATAATATTCTCTTAGAAAATTCTCGATGAAATGTAATTGTTTATAACTATCTTCCTCTAAAATAATGCTAGATAAATGCGGTTTTTTCTGAAATTTTTAAGTTTTTGTCCTAGCTAGAGAGTTGCGGGTTTTTTCTTGAATTTTCAGATTTTCATTGTATTTTTAGTAAGGAGCAAATAATAAATATCGTCACTAATATTAATTTAAACAAAAAGGCTATCAGTAATCACTTCAAGGAAAATTTACATCTAATATGATTTAGATAGAAAATTTGAAGAATATTTCAAAAATCTGTTTTATTTCATAAAAATATATTCAAAAAAAAGGAAGAGATTGTTTAAAAAATTATTCTCTCTTATGTTTATTTATTATTTGTTCATAAATTAAAAGCCACACTCAAGTTAAAAAAAAAGTTACACATTTTAGAAAAAAAGCCGCAACTATCTAACATTAATATTCTGTTGAAAATTCGTCTATTTGGGTAGAAAAATAACCCTATTTGTCACAAATTAGTCTATTTAGTTAAAAAATCATGTATTTTGTTCAACATTTGGTCTATTTATAAAAAATTTATTTTCTTGGTGAAAAAACACCTTTTTTGGTTAAAAATGCAACTGCTTGGTTAAAAATTAATCTGTTTTGCATGAGGATTCATATATTTTGTTAAAAATTCATATCTTTTGTTGACCAAATTTGTTACAAAATCATTTTTTGTTGAATATTTATCATTTTAATTGAAAATTCATCTCTTTGGGTGAAAATTTGTTATTTTTTGGCCAAAAAATAATTTCTTTAACCAAAAATATAACTATCGCAATTGAAGAATTAAAATTTTAGTTGAAAATTCATCTCTTTGGTTGAGAGTATAGTCATCTTCCATGGTTCGAAATTAATTTTTCTTAACTGAAAATGAACTTTTTCGTCAAAAATTCAAATTTTTGGATTGAAAATTCAACTGAAAAATCTTTATTTCTTGAAAATTAGTCCCTTTGTTTGGAAAATTCATCATTTTGGTTTAGGCTTTTACTGGTTTGTTCAAAATTCCTTTCGTTTTTCAAAATTAATTTTTTTGACTGAAAATTTAAGTTTTCCATTTTTGGTTGAAAATTGATCTTTTCCATGTGAAAATTCAACTATTTCTTTGAAAATTCATGTATTTTGTAAAGAATTAAACTTTTTGGTTGAAAATTCAACTATCATGTTGAAACTTCAACATAATAGTTGAAGAATAATAGTTGGCTCAAGCCTAATTATTTTTTTTAAATTGTGTTTTTTTTTCCTTCTGGTTGAAATATCAATTGTTTTTGGTTGAAGATAAATCCTTTTCGTTTGAAAATTCGACTATTAGGTAGAAAAAGAATCTTTGTAAGTAGAAAATTAAAGTATTTGGTTAAAAAATTCAACTATTTTGTTGAAAATTTATTTATATTGTTGCAAATTCAAGTATCTCATTAAAAAGTCACCTTCTTTGGTCGAAAATTCAACTAATTTCTTAAACTTTAGTTTATTTGGTCAGAAAATTCGTTCTTTTGGATTCAAAATTTTTTGTTGAAAATTCAACTGTCTTCTGAAAAATTCAATTATTATTTTGAAAATGTAACGGCTTTTGGTTGAAGTTTAATCATCTTTGTTTAAAAATTTAACCACAAGGTTCAAATTCATATTTGTAGGTTGAAAATTGAACAGTTTGGTTAAAAACTCAACTATTTGGTTGAAAGTTCATCTTTTATGGTATACAAACATATTTTTTGGTCGTGATAAATAAATAAAAAAATAAAAGTTTTTAAAATTTTCATCTGAAATTTTATTGTTTTATTGACTATGCCAAAATGCCAGTCGGCCACTGGATCCAGACGACAATAAAGAATAAAATGTGAACTTTATTATGCAATATATGAATAAGCAGTCTCGGTCTGAGGTACATAAATTAAAGAAAAATTCATTTAATATAATAGAATTTAAAAAATATGGAAAATATCGCATTTTAGACAAAGTTAATTGAATGCAAATCAAAAGACAAGTGAAGAGAATGAACATACACTCAGAAAAATGTTTGAAGCAAGCAAGATTTTTTGAACGTATATAAAAGCTAGAATTTGTTTGGCTAAATAAAATTAGTTTACATCGAAAAAATATTTCTTCAAATCAATAAAATATTTGTTTGACCCTATATCATAGAAAGAATTTGTTTGATGCAAAAAGAATTTTTTTTAGTGTATTCGTTGAAGTCGAAGGAACTTTAACAAAAGTAGGGTGGCCATTTTAATCAAGGAACAAAATTCCCGGTTCGCAAAAATTTTTCACGCTAATTGAAATAACAAAATTCGAGCTCTGAAAACTCAGAATTTTGTTTTTCGAAGTAATAAAAACTGAACTGCAAAGTAAAGCATTCAAAAGGGATCTCTTTTAAATTTAAAACTTTCTAATTAAAGCTTTCAGAAAATTTTCAATTAAAATTTCTTTAATTAAACCGCTGAATGATTTAAACGTATAAAACACATAGCTTTTAACACTTTTCAATTACACAATTTTAAATTAAGGTAATGGTCGTGGAAAAAATCAGGTTTCTGGAAAAAGGAGTTTTCTATAATTTTACGAATTGAAATTATATTATTAGTCGTTTCTTATAAAAGAAAAAACCTTATTTTTTATAGAAAAAGCTGTGAACTTACGACAAATAATTATTCAGCAATACTTTTTGTATATGGAGATGGTTTTTGTAATTTAATTTTTTTTGCTGTCATTTTTTCTTTTTTTGGTCGAAAGTGGAATACTATATGTAACACGGAACGAAAGTCCCGTGTGAACTACTTTTTAGAGATCTGATTTTTGGAAAGACAACTGCATGAACTCTCCTATTTTTAATTGTTTTAAAATAAAAATGTAGTATCAAAATGGAAGATTTGTGATGAAAAAGAAAAAGTTATTCAGAAAAAGTTTATATTGTACTTATATAAAATTGCGTTATATCACGCGATATGCAACTTCTGAGACTTAAAGTGATTGAATGTATGTTTTTTTTCGAAAAATTGTTAAAATTTTCAATCAAAATGAAATTCACTGGCATTCCCCAGTTTTACCCGGTCTCAAAAAATTCCCGGTCTTTTCCGGTTTTCTTGATCCAGCGTTCACCTTGAAAAGGGAATTAAAAATTACAGTTGTCAATCTTTAGACCATTAATTTTAAACGGTCTATGCATACACGTGAGGTGAGCATAAAAACCTTGCGAAAAGCGTCAGATCTGACAGACGCGCGCTACTTTTTTTATTAATGTAGTAAAGAATTATGGTTCACACACGAAATACTGTGAAAGACCTTGCGATTTGGTTGCGAGCGCCTACTGGACATTCTGCGATTTCTTCTGGGGTCAATTCTTCAACGGCGCCGCTGTGCATATTTATTTTCGCCCGCTTCGACCGCGAAAGAACAGTTTTATATAGTCCACGAAAAGTTATTTGTTGGTTTGATGCTCTACCCAATATTGCACATACGTCACCATTCGACGTTGATAAAACAATTTGTTCTTCAGTTGGCATGGGGTAATCGATCTGATTTTTGTTTCTCAATCGAATTGGTTTATCGGGAGGAAAAACGTATCTTCGAAGTTCAAATATCCGGTTTTGATTCTTTTGGGGAATAAGTCGAACAAATTCAAGTTCTTCAAAGTAATATCCAAGTACGCGTGGAAAAGTTTGCTTGAGAGGGGGAGACCTGGACCTGGCACGAAGATCCGTATCGGGAGGTGGAGGAGACCCGGCAGAAGAAGAAAGCCTGGCATGACGAGACCTGGACCTGGCACGAAGATACGTATCGGGATGTGGAGGAGACCCGGCAGAAGAATAATGCCTGGCATGAGGAGACCTGGATCTGGCACGAAGAGGAGGTTCGGCACGTGGAGGAGACCCGGCAGAAGAGTGGGGTCTGGCAGGAGGAGACCTGGACCTGGCACGAAGATGTGTATCGGGAGGTGGAGGAGACCCGGCAGAAGAATCAGGTCTGACAAGAGGAAAAGTCCTTTCTGGAGAATGTCTGTCAGAAGAAGAAGAAAGTCTGCCACGAGGAACACCAGGAATAGGATCGCCGTTCGGCAAACACTCGAACTGTGAACATAACTCTGCAACAAGAAATAGAGAATAACATTTTTTTGTAAGTACAAAATCGTATGTTGGTATGTCATGAGTTGTGAATGTGGTCATAAATTTCAGTTTAGTTTTAGGCATGGTTGTCACCTGTTTGCAACGTTTTTATCCAATTCTTTTTGTCATAAAAATACTTGAGGTTATGTTACTCAGGAGAAAAAAATTCAAGTGGAATGACCGTAGAAAACCACGTAGAATTCCAAGTAGGTTATTGACTCCCAAGTGGGATTATTTGTGGAATTCTACGTGAAATTCGGGTGGCAAATTTATACAATTTACGCAGAAATTACAAGTGGGATTCCTCGTGGATTTTCACGTGAATTAAGGAAAGTACGTGTACTTTTTGTGTCGATTTGTACGTGGAACTCTATGTAGAATTCCAAGTGAAAGCACCTCTAGAATTATAGAAAAAGGCATATTAATATAGTATCCGGGAACACAAAAGAATTTTTGTTGAGTGTCTTCGTTGACGCGGAAGGAACTTGAACAAAAGTAGGATGGCCATTTTTAATCAAGGAACAAAATTCCCGGTTCGCAAAAATTTTTCACGCTAATTGACATACAAAATTTCGAGCTCTGAAAACTCAGAATTTTTTGTTTGAAATAATAAAAACTGAACTGCAAACTAAACCATTCGAAAGGGATCTCTTTTAAAGTTAAAACTTTCTAATTGAAGCTTTTAAAATATTTTTAATTGAAATTTCTTCAATTAGGCCGCTGAATAATTTAATCGTATAAAATATATAGATTTTAACACTTTTCAATTACTCAATTTTAGATTAAGGTAATGGTCGTGGCAAAAATCAGGTTCCTGGAAAAAGAAGTTTTCTCTGATTTTACGAATTTAAATTATGTTATTAGTCGTGCCTTATAAAAGAAAAAACCTTATTTTTTATAGAAAAAGCTGTGAACTTACGACAGATAATTATTTAGCAATACTTTTTGAATATGATGATAGTTTTTGTAATTTAATTTTTTTGCTGTCATCATTTCTTAAAATTAAACCATTTTTCAAAAATTGGTAAGAAGCGACAGTAAGAAAATTAGATTGCAAAACAGTTTGTGAGAGTTAATGCTATTGTAAGTTCCACATTCTTTTCATTGGATATAATTTTTATTCGACACTCGACCGAAATGGCATATATTTCCCGTAAACCGCGTTTGCGGGGCGAAAATAAAATTGACATTTTTTTCTTTTTTTGCTCGACGATCACCATATTGAAAATCTGAGTTGCTCCAAGTGGATCAGAATTCGAGCCGCAAACAAAGATATAGAAAAATGCGTTGGACCTGCTTTTCAGGTCCGTGTATTTCAGTGTCGCGGTTTGATTCGATAACGAATTCTTCGCGGCGGGTGTCACTCATATTTTCCGTCAGCAAGGTCAACAGCCATACCACGCTGAAAAAACCAGTTCTCGTCAGATCACTGAAGTTAAGCAGCGTTGGGCGCGGTTAGCACTTGGATGGGTGTCCATTCGAGAAAACTGAGTGCTGTTGGCACATCGTGGGTGTGGTGAGCCCACACTTGTAGTTATTTACTACAAGTTATCAACCTAGAAACACTACCCGAATCGGGTAGTGTCACGCCTACCCCGAAAGGGAAATGGCTTAATGGTATACATACAAGACACTTAATACATGCGCTTGTTGATCTGCTATGAGCAGTTCCTTGCCCGGTTTATATACAACATTCATTTCATAAGGTTGTAAACAAAGTCGCAGTTTTTGTAATCTAATAGGTATTTCCGCCTGCACGATGGGTTCCTGTCAACACTACGTAGCGCGTCCTCCGGTTGCGGATAGAGGAACGGCCCGTAAGGCTGAACAGCCCCTAAAGTTAATTGCGAATATAAGAATAAGTAGTCGCGGACAGCCGATAGGAACCAGTCGTGGGTGTGAAGAGCTCAGCACTGGTAGAAAATAGGTACACGACAACCATGGCTTGGGGGGACTCACCCATTCGCGTTCATACGCAATAAGTGGGTTCTGGCAAGCCGAGATGTAGCGTGTATCCACCTAGAAACACTGCCCAAACCAAAACTAAAAATCTTGTAAGAGAAAAATCCTGCTGCCCCATTGGACACCGCAGCGATGGCACTACCCGCAAGGGATGTGTGGAATGATTCGCCTGTATGGGGCCAAAGGGGTATTGATGCCAGTAGGCGCGCTGCCTTGCAGGGTGATGTTAGGATACGAGGAAGAAACTGTAATGTTTCTGACGACAAGTTGACACGGTCCTTCTCAAAGTCGGAAAGCTCCCATACTTAGACCCAGAGAGGTATGGGGGTTATCACTTCTGGGACGGTGGACTCACCTACGATCGGAATAGGATCCTAACATGCGGATTTCCACGAAATTATCATGGCTAACTTGCAACAACAAAAAACTACAGTAAAATATCTAAGGGCGGGAACTCTAAACGCGCGTAGTCTAAATACTGGCGGATTTAGCGAACTCATTGAGATAGCAAAGACATACAATACTGACCTAATAGCACTTAAAGGAAAACTGCTGGCCGGTCGTTTACGCGTCAATTTCTAAGGATAACTATACTTTTCACTATGGAGGAGCTAAGGGGCGCACACTGGGGACCGGTTTTCTCATTAATGAACGAATTTCGCAAGCGGTTATCGACATGCAATTCATTAAAGATCGGTTATCATACATTGTACTAAAGGGTAATTTCAGCAAACAGGTGTTAATCAACGTGCACTACCGCACCGACGATAAAGACGAAGACACTTAAGATCTTTTTTACGAAACAATCGAACAGGTTTTTGACAAGTTCTCAAAGTATGACGTCAAAATATTATTAGGAGATCTCATTGCGAAAATTGGAAAAGAACCGATGCTGTCCAATGTAATCTTAAGTAGACTAACTCCTCTTTCCGAGGAAATCATTGGGGATTAGCAGTGTGGATTCCGCCGAAACCGATCCACAAGCGATCAATTGTTTACAATTAGACAACTGTTAGAAAAGAAATGGGAATTTAATGAAGTAGTACATCAGCTATTTATCGATTTCAAAAAAGCTTACGACGCTATTATACGCGCACGAATGTACTGGATCCTCGAGTTCTTGGGTGTATCAAGAAAATTAGTTAGATTTATCGAAATTTTCTTAAGCGGCAGTAGGGGTAGAATACGTGTAAACGGTAGTTTATCTGAAGAATTTTCGATCCGGGATGGCCTAAAACAGGGCGATGCACTTTTTGTGCGCCCTTTTCAACTTAGTTTTAGAATACGTGGTGATGATAAAGAAACCGTAGCTAAAAATGCAGAAATCTAGATCACAAAAGCCAAAGATATTGGTTTGGAAGTTAGCGAATCGAAGACAAAATATATGACCGTCGTCAGATCCGAAAGAAGTAATGTAGGCGGGGATCTCATGGCCGGAAATATGAAATTCGAAAGGGTTAACGAGTTTAAATACCTCGGGTCTATTATAACCAGCGAAAATAACATTAAAACAGAAATCGACGCGCAGCTGCACGCTGCCAATGGGTGCTATTATGCAGCAAACGCGCTACTAAAATAGCGATTGCTATCTAGAAAAATCAAAGTAAGAATTTACAAAACGATAATAATGCCGGTCGTCATTTACGGGTGTGAAACGTGGGCGCTGACGAAGGGAGAGGAGAATAGGTTTAGAGTTTTCGAAAATAAAGTACTTAGAAAAATCTATGGTTCAAAGAGGGACGAAGAGACTGGTGAATGGAGAAAACTGCATAATGATGAGCTGCATGCTCTCTACGGGTCAGCAAATATTAATAGAGTTATGAAAGCGCGTAAATTAATATGGGCGGGGCATGTAGCAAGAATGGGCAATGAAAGAACAGTGGCGCAAGTTTTAAGAGGGAAACCGACTGGTAAGAGACCTCTAGGCAGACCGAGAAACAGATGGGATAAAAATGTAAGGGATGATCTAAAAGAGCTAGAACATGATTGCTTAAGCTAGATGGAGGATGCACAGGATAGAGATGCGTGGCGGTTTCGTGTACATGAGGCAATGAACTGTCGAGCCATCGCCCGAGAGCTCCGGCTCTTGCAGTCAGCCACGTTGTTTTGGGCTAACTCCCCAATGCAATGAATGGTTACGACACCAGTATCGCGCAGTGCCACCCACAATAGGCCTCTCTCGAATGGTGGCCATGGTTCAGTTGGGAGTGGCAATAGGACCGAACCGAGGCGACGACCAGGCAATGGCCCCGGACAAACGCGAGAACATCGATTTAAATGGTTGGTCCAACTCTGGAGAGACATCCTTACCTGTTGGCAAAGAATCTCACCGGCGCGAAGAGGATTCATGCAGAGATTACATGACCGTTGGGTCAATATGCACCCGGAATATGCTCATCAAACGCCTCAGTATTTAAGAGATCAGGTATCCTTTTTGCGGTAAAACGGATATGAAGCTCTTTATCAACAAGAAGAAGAGCAACATCCTCCATGGAACATTCCACCCGTTTCAGCAAGACCACCTTTGCAGAGAGCCGATAATGCTAACATGAGAAGTAGGAGATCTATCGACCAAAAAGTCTTTCTCAGGATGGACAAATTAGCTGAAGCTAATACTGCTCTCCCCGATTTGCTCCCCGAAGATGTTAATCTCTGGAATCTGAACTGTGTTGTTTACGAGAAGGCGGTCTCCTTGCTTAGCGACAGTAGAAGTAACGATACTTCAGTACGTCTGAGTAAGACTCGCGAGCGTATTGCACAGCTTCAATTCAAACTTGAAACGGCGAGACGGCATGCATCACATATTCAGTGCGTGATTAGCTACATAACATTAAATAAAAAATTCACTCCAAAAGTTAGGGCACTTGCTCGAAACTTAAGGAAAGCAAATCACACGCTGAACAAGTGTAAACTGTTGACCATCAAGCAGCACTGGACGCAAAAAATAAGATCTCTTTCAACAGCGAAACAGCGCCTTGAACGGCGAGTAAAGTGGATTCAGGAAAATTCCACCTTTTCTACTCATCCTTCCCGTCTGTTCAATTAAACATCACGTGCCCTTAAAAATCCGCCTAGTCGAGAAGAGATTCAAGTCTTCTGGGAACAAGTATATGGAGATACTTATCAGCTAAATGAAGACGCTTCAGATATATCACTCTTTCGTAACTTTTGCCAAAGGCAAAGGTTACAAGGTCCAGAGGAAGAGTGTCCACTAATTACTGCTGAAGAAGTGAAGAAAGTTATCGCTAGAACTAAGAACTTTTCAGCGCCAGGGCCAGATAAAATCAACAACTTTTGGTGGAAGAAGTTTACTTCTACGCACCAACATCTAGCTCGTATATTTACTACTTTCTTAAACGGAGAACAACCCGTCCCGCAGTGGCTAGTGGGAAGGACGCACGGTATTGATCCCTAAGACCGGAGATTTGTCAAATCCAAAGAACTACAGGCCCATAGCTTGTTTAAACACCAGCTACAAGCTATTCACTGGCATCCTCAAAGAGAGGATATTAACATCTATCGAGCCGGTATGGAGTGCAATAGTTGGATGCAAGAGAGGTCTGGCAGGTTGCAGGGAGAACCTGTTAATAGACAGGTGTATCACCCAGGACTCGATCAGGTATCGACGCAATCTGTCCATGGCTTGGATTGACTACCGTAAGGCATTCGATAACACGAACCATGATCTACTTATTAAGCTCATTGAATGCATGGAGGTGCATCCAAAAATAGTGAGATGCATAAAAGAGCTTATGCTCTTGTGGCGGACAAGATTTGTCATAACATCTGACAAAAGACAAGTGACTACAAGCTATATCACATATAAGAGGGGGGTCTTCCAAGGAGACTCTCTAAGTCCGATACTTTTCTGCTTCTCCTTCTTGCCGCTATCTATTGTACTCCGAGGCAAAAGCTCTGGATTCCTATGTGGCCCGCCGAAGAAAAGAGAGTATAAGGTCCACCACCTTTTATACATGGACGACCTTAAACTCTTTGCTTCCTCGAAAGAGGACCTTAACATCCTTGTGGAGGCGGTAAATAGGTACTCTAAAGCGATTGGTATGAGCTTCGGACTGGACAAGTGTGCCTGCGTCCACCTACGCCAAGGAAGATTAGAAACTACATCATCGCGTCACGATCAGAATGTTCAACTCATAGGCGGAAATACCATTCAACATCTTGGTATTGGAGAAACATATACATATTTTGGAATACCGCAAGCGGAAACTCATGATGTGCGTGCGTTAAAAACGGCCCTTGGAAAAAGGTATCGCCAAATTCTCCGAAAAATTTGGGCTTCCGAATTAACTGGAAAGAAGAAGATCCAGGCGACCAATATGCTGGCTGTTCCTATACTGCTCTACACGTTTGGTGTAGTAAAATGGAACATCGATGAGTTGAAGCAACTTGACCGAAGCACACGCAAGATGATGACAATCCATCGAAGTCAACATCCTAGATCTTCCGTACCTCGAATATACCTCCCTCGAGATAAAGGGGGTAGAGGCTTGCTGAGCTTAAGAGTGTCTTCATCGCAGAACGGTTCTGGCTGCAGCCTGCTCAGTTCTAAATAGCACAGATTTTCTTATGCGACTAGTACATCAACATGAAGTCGTCAATGCTGCGGCGTTTCTATACCGTGCCGCAGATAGGGCCGCAGAGGAGCTTGGCCTCCCATTTGATTCCAGCGACACTACACATGGCCTAGCATCACTAACACCTTTGGTGCTCAAAAGTCGTGTACAGGAAGCAGAACATACGCTTCTACTAAGAGAACATGCTGACAAGCCCCTTCATGGTAAATTCTACGGCATTATACGTAGAGAAGAGCTCTCGATGGGTCTGTCCAACATGTTTCTCAAGTCTGCTGGATTAAAATCGGAGACTGAGGGATTTCTTTTTGCCTGTCAAGATGGCGTTATAGACACCTTAGTTTACCGCGAGCGCATAATGAATATACCTGTAGGCGATACCAACTGCCGAGCGTGCACGCAAGAGCCAGAAACACTTGGACATGTTCTCAGTGGATGCTCAAAATATGCACGATACGGATACATAGAGAGACACAATGCGGCTCTAAAAGTGTTATATTACCATCTGAGGCACTTCTATGGTGTTGATCTATTGCCCGTCTTGCCATACGCCCAGGGGGAACTCGAATCCGTTGTGGAGAATGATCAGTGTAAGATCTACTGGAATTTCTCATTCTCGACCACTCAACGTATCAGTGCTACGAAGCCTGATATTGTCCTCCAAGATCTGAAGAACAAGATCATTTACGTGATTGAATTCTCGGCACCAGCCGATGGTAATATCACGGCAAAGGAGGAAGAAAAACGGGCGAAATATCAAGCACTTCTTTTCGAGCTCAGCAGGCTCTACCAAGGCTTCAAAGTCCATCTTGTAGTTCTCATAATCGGCTGTCTTGGAGGTATGAAAGCTTCATTTATTAGCCAACTCAACAAGATTCTGGCTTGCCAGCGTCAGGCTCATTCCATCGCGAACCGGATGCAAAAGGCTGTCCTTCTGGGATCACTTGATCTGGTCCGTCAACACTGTTCCTCATAACATTCTACAAAGATTGGTAGCTCTAAAAAAGTATCCGCGTAAATTTCCCGCTCTTGCTTACCTTCTAGGACAGAAGGAGCAGAAGCGGATGACGTACACGTTCCAGTTGCGTCGGGATTGGTTGCTTTAAAGAACCATGATCGTAGCTTCCGGAGCCTACAACTTCTCATAATATAAATAGGTATTTCCGCAATAGGCTTTTTAAGTATCAATATTAGTGGTTTCTGATTACTTTCTTCTGTTATTTTTTTCCCGAGAAGGAATTGATGAAATCTCTCACAAACAACAAGAATTGCGTATAATTCCTTTTCTTCTATTTGTGCACAAGCTTTTTGGCACATTGAGAGTGTTTCAGATGCATATGCAATTGGAAGATTTTTCTGTAACATAACTAGTCCAAGACCAGTACTACTTACATCTACACTTGAGACACAGTCAATTTCTGTATCATAAAACTGCAGCACAGGCTCTTTGATTACACAATCTTTAAAATTTTTTAAAGCTTCGTCGTGTGATTTCATTCGTTTAAACCCGGCACCCTTTTTATTAGATTACGTAGCGACACTTATCTCTGACGCATTTGGCACGAATCTCGAAATATATGTACCCCTAGCAATCTTTCTACCGCATTCTGATCGTTCGGTGTTTTCATATTTTTAATTGCTTCGATTCTGTTATTATCTGGTTTGATACCCTTTTCTGTAAAAATATGACCCAGAAATCTCACACTATCAACGCCTAATTCACATTTTTATAAATCAAGCTTTACTTCATTTTCACGTGCTTTAGTGAAAACCTTGATTAGAGTGTCTTCGAGCTCTTCTTTGTTTTCGGCCCAAACCGGTATACCATCGATATAAACTGCTACGTTCTTGATATCGTTAAATATTTCCGTGTAGAGCCTGTGGAAGATTTTTGGTGCTGTCTTAATTCCGTAAGGCATTCACAAGAATCGGTATCGCCTGAATGACGTTTGAAAAGTAGTCAGCTTGGAACTTTTTTCGACGAATTCCAACGGCCAAAATGCTTCAGACTCGTCAAGCTTTGCAAATATCTTCGCGCTTCTAACTTTCGCCGCGATTTCTTCAAACGTGGGTAACTAATAATGTTCCCTTATCAAACTATGGTTCAGGTTTAACGGATCTAGACAAATGGTCAGTTTATCACCTATTTTTCGAAGTAACGCTACTGAATTTACGAACTCTGTTGGCTCTTTCTCGTCCGAAATAATTTCTTTTTCTGTTAGGTCTAGTAATTCTATTTTGTAAGTTCCTATTAACTTAAACGGCACTCCTCTGCATGGTTCTATTTTCCCTACGTAATCTGGCTTCAGTTAAAGTCATATTTATAATTTAGTTTTTGAATTCCACTAAAAAGGTCAGCATTTTTACCAATCAACTTGTCAAAATCTTTGCTTCGTATTTTAATTTTAGTTGGAATATCATTTAGCTCTTCCTTTACTGTTAGTTCTACATTATCAATTTTTGAGATTAGTTTTAGCTTTGTTATTGTTGTTAATCCTACTACCGGACTTCTATCTTCACAATCAACTATAAGAATTGATAGCATTTGATCTCTATTTTTCATTTTATATTTATGGCTAACCGCGATTTTTCCTAATACTGGAATTCTTGAACCTGAGTAGTTTTCCAATTTTCCCGTCGTTGGGCTTATCTTTATTTGCGGACCTACCTTCACATAATCATTTAAATCTAGTGCATTGCACCCTGCGCCGGTGTCTAGTTTGATCCGAAAAATTCTATTTTGTAGAAAGCTTAAGAAACATTTACTTAAAATAATAGTTAATAATATTAATTGTTATATTTACCAATAGAATTGAGCATCATGACCAGGGATAAGATAAGAGAACAGACAATCTTCATCTTTTCGAGCTAAAGAACAAACTGATTAATGTATTAATAGAGACGTTGATTAACAATTTGACTAATAAATATTCTACTGCTTATTAGCTTACATAATCTATACTTTATTCGATATCTCTTACATTGAAGGCGTCACCATTGCCATTCTGATATATTTAGATTTGATGAGTCAGTGACAAGAAAAAGAAATTGGTCACAAATTTTGATTAAAACTGATGTCGTCCTTTATGTAATCTTTTGCGTTTTAGGAAAAGTTTTTTTTTACACGTCAATTTATATAATAGCTATTCTAACGACCCATTTAAGGCTTTAAAAAACTAATATAAATTCTACAAAAAATTTTAAAACAACTGTAACAAATAATAATTATTAGTCATATTATTATAATTGGCCGATTCCGTGCGTTCATTTATGAAGTTTATCACACCGTTGAGTCTAAACGTACGGACATGGCGTGAAGAAGAGGGAGGTGGAAAAGGGAAGGGGCTGCTGCAAATTCAACTGATATGATTTAAATGAGATTTTTCGAAACATACACACCAGATTTCAAGATTTGATACAATACTATTTTTAATAATTAGATTCAGAGGAGATTAATCATTCTAGAAATCTGATTTACATATACAATGAAACTATGCTGACGTCAGATGTTATGAAAACCTTATCTGAATCCCATTGATAGTCACAAAGTGATCTGAGTTTCTCAATGTAAAATGATATTATATTTGGCCGAGAAAAAGAACATAGGTTAAAAAAAGGCCAAAAACAGTGATTTTATTTATAAGAATTGATAAGAATTCCATTTTTGGTAGAAAAGTTGTCGTTTTTGATTAAAGATTATTGTGTTTGGTTAAGAATTCTTTTTATTTTATACAAAGGTAATCCTTTTGGTTGAAAATTCAACTATTTGGTTGAAAATTAATTTACTTTGTTGAAAATTCGCCTTTTTTATTCAATTCAACTGCTTTTGATTTAAAATGAAAATCGGGCCTTGGTTAAAATCGAGGGGTAAACCACTCTAAAATCATGATTTTTTAAAATGAAAAATCTGTAGCCGGTGTTAAAATAAGCATATCTTTATTCTGCTTAACGCAGTGTAACTAGCGATAGAATTTTTTTGTTATGTATAACATAAGCTTCTTATTGCATAAAATGAAATGATTTGCATACGAATAAAATTGTTCAAAATCAACGCCTAAGGAAAAAAATTACAAGTGTAGCCGTACGCAACGCGCCGCTAAGAGAAATAACGATGGGTTAGGCGTCGAATAAGGAAAAATAGAATTCGATCGCTTACTACACGTGTGCATTTCTCCGAGTCTTACTCTTCGTGACCAGTCGGCTAAACTCGGAACACGTCGGGCCAGTGTATAAACCGTTTGTGTATAACATGGGCATACGGAATAAAAAAGATTGCAATTACGCAAAATTAAAAAGGGGGGAGGGGGTTCTTGTTTCGTAACGGTCTGTTATGTGGGCCTGGTGGGGGGGGGGGATATTTTTAACTCCAGTACGTAACATTTTTAATCTTTCTCTAAAAAAGAACTGACAAAAATTTAATATTTATTAATGTAAAATGTTAACATAACATTTTCAGTTAAAATAATTAATTTTCCATTAAGGAAAAGGGAATTTTCAACAAAATAGTTAAATTTTCAAACAAACTGATAAATCTTAGATGAAAAAAATGATTTATCAACGCAAAGTGTAACAGTTGATATTTTCACCAAACAATATTTTCATTTTCAAATAAAAAAACCGGTTAACCAAAAAATACGAATTTTCGACGTGAGAGTTGAATTTTTAACAAAGAAAGATTGTTCAATTAACGAAGAAAAAAAATCTTATCCAAAATGTTGAGTTTTAAAGCCATAAACACGAATTTAAAAAAAGGGTTGAAATTACAACACAAAAATATGCATTTTCTATCAAAAAAATTGAATTTTTTATTAAAAAAGAGAAGTTTTCAATAAAATAAGTGAATTTCCAGCTGAAAAAGATCAATTTTATAACAAAAATGAAATAGCTGCATTTTTAGTAGAAAAAAGAATTTTCAAAAAAATGTGTTACATTTTTAACAAAGGAAATTAACTTTCAACTAAAATGATACATCTACAATCAAAAAAATAAATATGTAATCAAATAGTTGAATTTACAACCCAGAAGATGAATTTTCTACCAAAAAAGACCAATTTTCAACAAAATAGATGAATTTTCAACTAAAAAAAGATGAATTTTCACAACAAAAAAAATGGTTTAATTTTCAATCAGGAAAATAAGTTTTTAAGCAAATAAAATAATTGTTCAACAAAATAGTTAAATTTTCAATAAAAAAACTCATTTTCAACAAAAGAAATGAAATTTTAACCAAAAAGATTAATTTTCTACCAGAAAAGAATAATTTTTAACTAAGTACATGAATTTTCAACCAAAAAGATTAATTTTTTACCGAAAAAGGACAATTTTTTCAACAAAATAGATGAATTTACAACTAAAAAAGTTAAGTTTTTAACGAAGAATAAAATAGTTTAATTTTCAGTTAAAGAAAAAAGTTTTTGTGTAAGTAAACTAAATTTTTAACGAAAAAGTTAAATTTTCAACCAAAAAAATAAATTTTCTAACAAAAAGATTAAATGTCTATAAAAAAAATTTCGACAAAAACTTAAGTTACATTTTCAATTACAAAAAGTAATTTTTGATAAAAAAACTCATTTTTAACGACATAATTGAATTTTCAACCAAAAACTTCAATTTTCTATCAAAAAAGAATAATTTTCAACAAAATACATGAATTTTCAACCAAATATTTCATTTTTTAATGGAATTTGTAACCTAATAGTTGAATTTTCAAGCAAATGTGAATTACTCACCAAGAAGATTAACATTCTACCATAAAATACAAAGTTTCAACAAAATACGGAAATTTTCAAACAAATAGATGAATTTTCAACTGAAGCAGATTGATGCTCAACCAAACATTGAATGGTTAAGTTTTCAGTTAAAAAAATTAATCTTCAATAAAAAATAAAATTTCAAGCCAAAGAAATGACGTTTGAACCTAAAAGATTAATTTTTTTACCAAAAAGAGATTAATTTTCAACGAAATACATGCATTTTCAACCAAAAAGGTAAATTAGTTATCAAGAAGATTAATTTCCTACCATTTTGAAATGATTCAAAAATAATAAAGATTTATAAGATATTTCTTTTTTTGTTAAAATATCAACATTATATGACATTTTTGTTCAAAATTAATCTTTTTAGGTGGAAAATTCAAAACCTCGATTAAAAGTTTAACTCCTTTCTTAAAAGTATTTTTGGTTTGAAAAATCATCTCTTTCTATAGTGATTGTACCTTTTTTTTATTGAAAATGCAACTGTCTGTTTAAAGGATAATCTGCTTCGATTGAAAATTTAAATGTTTCTAGAAAATTCGTACTTTCGTATCAAAAAATTCAGAAGCTCGATAGCCACTTTATCTATTTGCTTTAAAATTCATGTATTTTTTCGAAAATACTTCTTTTTTGGTAGAATATCAATTTTTGGTTTAAAAAAGCAACTGTTTGGTTGTAAATTCATTCACTCTGTTGTAAATTCGTTTTTTTGGTCGAAAATCAATTTTATTGATTAAATTCAACTGTTTTTTTTAATATTATATCAAAATATTTTTTTTTTGAAATATCAACTTCACATTTTTCGCAGGAAAGTTCCCCTTTTTAGGGGAAAAATTAAACTCCTGGGTCGAAATTTGAACTACTTTATTAACAGTTCATTTTTTTGGTTGAAGATTTACAATTTTAGTTGGAAATTCTTTTTTTTTTGTTTGGTTAAAAATTAATATTTCTAACTGAAAGTTTTTCTATATTTTGGTGGCAATTCGACTGTTTTGTAGAAATTTCTTTTTTTTTTGGCTTGAAAATTCAACAATTTGGTTGAAAATTCAACTATTTGATATAAAATTGAACTGTTTTGTAGAAAGTTCATTTTTTGCATTGAAAATTAATTCTCATATATGAATATTTTTTCCAAAAGTATTTTAAAAACAAAAAAATGTACATAAACTAAAAATTAATCAAGTAAAATTTAGAAATTTTTAACTTTTTGTCCTAGCTAGGGAGTTGCGGTTTTTTTGTTGGAATTTTCAGATTTTCATTGAATTTTTAGTAAGGAGCAAATAATAAATATCGTCACTAATATCAATTTAAACAAAAAGGCTCTCAGTTATGACTTCAAGAAAAATTTACTTTTAATTTGATCTATATAGAAAATTTGAAGAATATTTCAAAAATCTGTTTTATTTCAGAAAAATATATTCAAAAAAAAGAAAGAGATTGTTTAAAAAATGATTCTCTCTTATGTTTATTTATTATTTATTCATAAATTAAAAGCCACACTCAAGTTAAAAATTTCAGAAAAAACCGCAACTTTCTAGAAATTATCTAAGAGAAGATAGTTATAAACAATAATAAATTATTTGAATAATTATTTTTGTCAACTGGCATTATTTATTACCTCACTAAATGAAAGGCAGACGAAAAGTTACACATTTTAGAAAAAAAAGCCGCAACTATCTAACATTAATATTCTGTTAAAAATTCGTCTCTTTGGGTAGAGAAATAACCCTGTTTGTCAAAAATTAGTCTATTTAGTTAAAAAATCATGTATTTTGTTCAACATTTGGTCTATTTATAGAAAATTTATTTTCTTGGTGAAAAAACACCTTTTTTGGTTAAAAATGCAACTGCTTGGTTAAAAATTAATCTGTTTTGCATGAGGATTCATATATTTTGTTAAAAATTCAAATTTTTTGTTGAATCAACAGTTTTTGATTAAAAATCAAAATCTTTTTTTTTTGTTGTTGAAATATTCAACTATTTTGTTAGAAATCTATCTTTTTTTGGTTGAAAATTGATCTGCTTGCCTCCTGAAGGTTAACCAAATTTGTTACAAAATCATTTTTTGTTGAATATTTATCATTTTAATTGAAAATTCATCTCTTTGGGTGAAAATTTGTTATTTTTTGGTCAAAAAATAATTTTTTTCAACTAAAAATATAACTATCGCAAGTGAAGAATTAAAATTTTAGACCAAGGTGTCTGTCTGTAGTCTGTCTGTCTGTCTGTAGCCACGATAACTTTCGAAAAAATGATCAGATTTGATTGAGCTTTGGCACACTTTTTTATGGTCTAAAAAGAAAGAACGAGTTCGTTAACCAGCTATTTTGGATAAAAATTCAAAAAGTGAGCACATTTTGAAAATTTTTGAGACCACTTCTTTTGAAGATTTGAAAATTCTATGTACGGTTATTAGTAGTACGCAAAATGAAGAACAAAATATTCTAATGACTTTTCGTGATCAAAAAAAAATTACTGGAGTTATAGCATTTTCAAAATTCCAAAAAACAAACGAAAATGAACATTTTAAGCCGAAAAACGCATGATATGAAAAAACGTCAAGAGGAGAAAAACGTTGCTTCTTGAACACCCTATAATATTTTCATAACAAATTTTTGAATTTTTTGAAAAATAAAAAATTCAAATTTTGATCGCACAAAAAAATAATGAAAAATGAAAAATTCCATTTTGCTGTGAAAATATGCAAGATACGAGAAAAGATCATTCCACCAAAATTGTGCACCTAAAAAAGATCTATAAATTTCTTATCATTCATTTTTTGATATGACGCGTAGTTTTTGTTTTATTCGTAAAAAACAGCATTGAAAATAGAAAAATCAAATTTTTAGACGAATAACACGAGATACGAAAATACAGAACCGAGCGTGAAACGCAAGGTTCAAATGATTTTCAAATCAAATATCGAGCGCGAGAGTCTGGATGAGAATGTGTTCCTTAAGGTCGATAGAACCTTGATTAAATAAAGTTCGTTTTCAGTTTAAAATAAAAACAAATTTAACAATCACTTAATATGTAGAGGTTTTGATAATTTTATAATATTTGCAAACAAACTTTTTCTTTTCATCGAAGTCGAACACGAAGTTGAAAAATCTAGAGGAACCGGGCGTAAAGCGCGATGTAGATACGCCCGAGCGCGTAGCGCGAGGTGAATACATAATCGAGCGCGAGATAAATATATGATCGAGCGCGAAGCGCGAGATCCAACAGTTGCGCGCCCCAGGCGCGCTCAAACTTGCGAGCGAAGCGAGCCGCGCGCGAAGCGCGCGATGAGAATGTGCCCGCCAAACGGGCAGATTTTTTTTAGTTGAGAATTAATTTTTTCCGCTGAAAATGTAACTATTACATTTTCGGTTGAAAATCGATATTTTGAACTGAGAATTCGTGTATTGTGTTGAAGATACGTCTTTTTTGGTAGAAAAGTCATCTTCCATGGTTCGAAATTAATTTTTTGTCCGACCCCCCTTGAAAACGCGCCATTGCATGCACGTGAAGCCGAAGACAAGGGTGAGCATCGGGTAACAGAAAGGAGAGGAGTTCTGGACAGGGAGGGGTCTCAGGCAAGGGTGCCCGCTAATTCCGTTGTTGTTTAGTATATTGTTAACAGACCTAGAAGAGAAAATGGAAAGGAAAGGTAAAGCGGGTATAGTTCTAGGAAATAAGAGAATATACTCGTTAGCGTACGCAGAAGATGTGGTGCTCCTGGCAGAAAATGAAAGTGGAATGAACTTGCTAATAAAAGGATTTGAAGAGTGTGTGAGAGAGAAAGACCTGACAATTAATGTGACGAAGACAAAGATAGTATGTTTCAGGAAGAGAAAGAATGAAGTAAAGTATGGATGGAAGAGAAATGGGGAAATGGTGGAAATGGTAGAGGAATTTTGTTATTTAGGATTCTTGTTCGAAGCGGGAGGTGAAAATGATTTGCAAGTGAAAAAAAGGACAGAAAGTGCAAGTAAGGTGATGGGTCAAGTGTGGGGGATTAGAAAAAGAAGATTCAAAGAGGACTGGAAGATGAGGGCATGGCTGTTTGATTCACTGGTATGGTCTGTGATGTGTTATGGAGTGGAGATTTGGGGGTGGAAGAAGTACAAAAAAGTAGAAAACATGCAAGAGAGATTTCTGAGATGGGTTATGGGAGTAAGCTGGAATTGCCCAGGATATATGTTGATAGAAGAAACAGGGAAAGAGAAATTGGTGATAAGGCAGAGGTAAAGGGTCTGGAATTTTGAAGAAACACTTAAGAGTGGTAAGGGTAGCAAAGTTGCTCAAGTATGCCTGCAGGGAATATTAAATAGAGAGAGGAGAGGAAACACGGGACATTCAAGATGGGAAGAGGAGAGATGACAAGTTATAAGGGAATGGAGAATGTGTGACGAGGGGAGGGAGTGGCAGAAAGTAGAAGGAGAAGTGATCAAGGAGCAGGAAGAGAAGAGGTGGAAAAAGATTATGGAGTCAAAATACGATAAATGGTATAAATTGGTTAAGATGGACGGGCTCCCAGAATATTTAGGAAAGTTAAAAAAGGAGTGCAGTTGGTCCAGGCTGGTACGTTTCAGAATGGGAGAAGGAATGAATGAGTGTAAATATTGGATGAGTGAAGAAATGAAAATGTGTATAGTGTGTGGTTATGAAAGAGAATCATGGGAGCACGTGTTGGAGAGATGTACAGGGGGAGAGGAAGGGGGAAAGAACGTGATAGATAGAGTTAGATGGATACTGAGCGGTTGTGGACAAGAGGAAAAGTAGATGAAGAGTCTAGAAGAGAATAGGAAAGAGAGAATGCAAGGAGGTGGAAAAATCAAAATCGAGACCAAAATTGATACAAGAGAAATATGTAAGGAAAATTAGTGGCGTAACTTACAAAAGCTTGAAGAGAAATGGTGAGCGGAAATGGAAGGTTAACTTAGGTTAAGTTAGACATAAGGCATAGCGGTTAAGTGAAATTGTAAAAGATGTAAAGGGAATGGAGCCCTCAAACCCGTAAAAGGGAGAGTAATAAAATACAATACAACTATTTTGTTGAAAATTTATTTATTTTGTTGTAAATTCAAGTATTTGATTAAAAATTCATCTTCTTTGGTCGAAAATTCAACTATTTTCTTAAACTTTAGTTTATTTGGTCAGAAAATTCGTTCTTTTGGATTGAAAATTTCTTGTTGTTGAAAATTCAACTGTCTTCTGAAAAATTTAATTATTATGTTGAAAATATAAGGGCTTTTGGTTGAAGTTTAATCATCTTTGTTTAAAAAAATAACCACTAGGTTGAAAATTCATATTTTTAGGTTGAAAATTGAACAGTTTGGTTAAAAATTCAACTATTACGTTGAAAGTTCATCTTTTATGGTATACAAACATATTTTTTGATCAAAATAAATAAATAAACAATTAAAATTTTTTTAAATTTCCATCTGAAATTGTATTGTTTTATTCCGTATAATGTATAGGCCACAATGTCAGTCGGCCACTGCAGCCAGACGACAATAAAGAACCAAATGTGTACTTTATTGTGCAATATACGAACAAGCAGTCTCGGTCTGAGGTACAGAAATTAAAAAAAGATCATCTAATATCATAGAACTAAAAAAATATGGAAAATATCGCATTTCAGATACAGTTTATTGAATGCAAAGCAAAAGACAAGTGATGAGAATGTACACTCAGAAAAATCTTTGAAACAAACAAGATTTTTTGGACCTATATCAAAGCTAGAATTTGTTTGGTTTGATAAAAATTTGTTTGGATCAAACAAATATTTCTTTAAATCAATCAAATATGTGTTTGCCTCTATATCGTAGAAAGAATTTGTTTGATGCAAAAATAATTTTTTTTGAGTGTCTTCGTTGACGTCGAAGGAACTTGAACAAGAGTAAGGTGGCCATTTTAATCAAGGAACAAAATTCCAGGTTCGCAAATATTTTTCATGCTAATTGAAATAAAACATTCGAGCTCTGAAAACTCAGAATTTTGTTTTTTGAAGTAATAAAAACTGAATTGCAAACTAAAGCATCCAAAAGGGATCTCTTTTAAATATAAGACTTCCTAATTGAAGCTTTTAAAAAATTTTAAATTGAAATTTCTTCAGTTAGACCGCTGAATAATTTAAACGTATAAAATATATAGCTTTTGACCCTTTTTAATCACACAATTTCAAATTAAGGTAATGGTCGTGGCAAAAATCAGGTTCCTGGAAAAGGAAGTTTTCTATGATTTTACGAATTTAAATTATATTATTAGTCGTGTCTTATAAAAGGAAAAACCTGATTTTTTATAGAAAAAGCTGTGAACTTATGACAAATAATTATTTAGCAATAATTTTTGTATATGAAGATAGTTTTTGTAATTTAATTTTTTCGCTGTCATCACTTATTAAAGTTAAACCATTTTTCAAAAATTGGTACAAACCGACAGTAAAAAAATTAGATTGCAAAAAAGTTTGTGAGAATTAATGCTTTTGTAAGTTTCAAATTTTTTTAATTGGGAATAACTTTATTTCCACACTCGACGGAAATGGCATATATTTCGCGTAAACTGCGTTTGCGGGGCGAAAATGAAATTGACATTTTTTTCTTTTTTTGGTCGACGGTCACTATATTGAAAATCTGAGTTGCTCCGAGTGGATCAGAATTCGAGCCGCAAACAAAGCTATAAAAAAGTGCGTCGGACCTGCTTTTGAGGGCTAAAATGTGGCGCCACGGTCGAAAGTGGAATACAATACTATATGTAACACGGGACTTATATGAAATTGCTTTATATTATGCAATATGAAATTTCTGAGATTTAAAGTGATTAAATGTATGTTTTTTCAAAAAATTGGTAAAATTCCCAATCAAAATTAAATTTATTTGCAGTCCCTAGTTTTACCCGGTCTCAAAAAATTCCCGGTGATTTCCCGGCTCTCGTGATCCAGCGTCCACCTTGAAAAGGGAATTCAAAATTACAGTTGTCAATCTTTAGACCTTTGATTTTAAAAGGTCTATGCATAAGCGTGAAGTGAGCATAAAAACTGAGCGAAAAGCGCCAGATCTGACAGATGCAAGCTACTTTTTTTATTAATGGTGTGAAGAATTGTGGTTCACACACGAAATACTGTAAAAGACCTTGCGATTGGATTGCGAGCGCCTACTGGACATTCCGCGATTTCTTCTGGGGTCAATTCTTCAACCGCGCCGCTGTGCATATTTATTTTCGCCCGCTTCGACCGCCAAAAAACAGTTTTATATAGTCCACGAAAAGTTATTTGTTGGTTTGCTGCTCTCTCCAATATTGCACATACGTCACCATTGGACGTTGATAATACAATTTGTTCTTCAGTTGGCATGGGGTAATGCGTCTGATTTTTGTTTCTCAATCGAATTGGTTTATCGGGAGGAAAAACGTATCTTCGAAGTTCAAATATCCGGTTTTGATTCTTTCGGGGAATAAGTCGAACAAATTCAAGTTCTTGAAAGTAATATCCAAGTACGCGTGGAAAAGTTTGCTTGAGAGGAGAAGACCTGGCACGATGATCCGTATCGGGGGGTGGAGGAGTCCTGGCAGAAGAATAAAGCCTAGCATGAGGAGACCTGGATCTGGCACGAAGAGGAGGTTCGGCACGTGGAGGAGCCCCGGCACAAGAGTGAGGTCTGGCAGGAGGAGACCTGGACCTGGCACGAAGATGTGTATCGGGAGGTGGAGGAGACCCTGCAGAAGAATCAGGTCTGGCAAGAGGAAAAGTCCTTTCTGTAGAATGTATGTCAGAAGAAGAAGAAGGTCTGCCACGAGAAACGCCCGGAATAGGATCGCCGTTAGGCAAACACTCGAACTGTGAACATAACTCTGCAACAAGAAATAGAGAATAACATTTTCCTTAAAGTACAAAATCATATTTTGGTATATTTTGGTTAGTGGTAAATCCAATTGCTACATTGAGGTATTTACTACAATTTACTATTGGGTCTTGAGGAAAGAAATGTTTCATTTATTATAAAAAGGTATATTTCGTTTATGCATGCATCTTTTATTTTATTTCATCTTTGCAAATTTACGGTATGGATTCTCACACTACACGTACTACAGATTTTCGGTTTATACATGTCCTCTTTTGAGTGGTCTGGTTTGTGTTGGTTATTAAATTTTACTGTAACTCTATACTTTGCTACGAGCTTCGTCTTCTGGAAAATAATAACATATATCAGGATTTGAACTGGCCTCTCTCGGCACATTTCCTTGAGTTTAAATACTACTTTAGTCCGTGTTCATACCACATCATTGCAGTGTCTGAAACTTGGCTTAGGCCTGACATCCCTTCGAGTTCAGTTTTTGGAGGGTTACATGCTCTTTCGCAGGGACAAAGAGGAGAGAAGGGGGGGCGGGGTCTGTCTTTATATACATCAAAGTCTTAGGGGTTCAGTAGTAAGAGTGAATCCACAGGCTAATTATCCTGTCGCTGACTTTATCTTTGTTAAGGTGTGTTTCGGGGGGGGGGGGGGGTATTGTTCGCTAATTAGGGTCATTTATAAACCTCCTAACGCTATCTATAGTAAAGAACTTGAATCAGAAATATTTACACTTACTCCTAATTATTATAGCATAATACTTACTGGAGATTTGAACACAAATTTGAATTCGAATACTAATCTAACTAAACATTTGAAATCTGTAATTTAATCCGCTGGACTTTCTACAGTGCCACATGATTCCACTCATCACTCTAATTTCACTAGTACACGCATAGACTTAATTATTGTAGATGACCTTGACAAAGTACTATCCTATTCACAGCATGCAATTCCGTTCTTATCTAATCATGATCTTATCAACATTGAGTACCAAATGTCCAGTAATCTCCCAGCTAAACCTACTCCTACACTGACTCGAAATCTTATACTAGTCAATGAACAAGAGTTTCAGGATCATTTAATATCACATGATTGGGCGAATTTATCCTCAGTTCGTGACGTGAATACAAAGGTAAACGGTCCAATTACCATTTTGACTCATGCATTTCACGAACTCGCGTCGAAGGGAAACGAAGGGAAACGGCCATGTGGATTACTATAGAAATAAGACAATTGATGAGAAAAAGGGACACGAAACGTAGATTAGCAAGAAGAACCAGGAATAGTAGTATAAAAGCGGAATTTCGCAAGCTTCGGAATCTTGTTTAGACGAAAATTAGGGACTCTCACAACCGATTTAACTGTAACGCAATCAGAAATAGAAACAAAAAAGGAAACATTTTTCATCTTCTCAGGCGCTTGCCTGAAAATAAATTTGAGTATCAACCTTCGCGAAATATGAAAAGAAAAAAGAAAAATCTGTCCGCATAGTGAATTGTCGTGGAGATTTCTTGTTTTTAGAGTCTATTATCCTTTGAGTCTGTTTTTTGTTTGTAATTTAGTTTGTTAACAAAAAGTCAGAGTTAATTTGTTTCCTGTTATAGAATTTTTAATTCTGCGTTCCACTGTTTGTACTTCCTTTCTAAGGTTTATATTTCTTCTTGTATTTCTTGTTGTATTATCGTCTCTTTCTTTCTTCTCAAAGAAGACTGCTACTTCTGTCTTGTATTAGGAGTCAAAATGCTCTTATCTTTCAAATTGTTTGTTATAGTCGTTTTACAGTAGTTGTGTTCAGAGTGTTGTTTATAGTTTTTTTAGTTCATTTGTGTCGTTCATTCTATTGATCTTTGCCATTTTTTTGCCTTTGCCTAGTTTTAAATGTTCTTAACCTAAAGTTCTCAATTTTTATACTGCTATTTACCAGTATCTGTGCTGGCTTTTTCTAGTTTGAAATCGTTGATATTCCATTTACCTATACTTTTTCCTTTAGGGGTTTTCAATTCGTAAATGGTTGGGGAAAATTTTTTTTAACGATAAATGGACCTTCATACTGGTCATAAACTTTGCCTGCTTTTTTATCCGCTTTATTTGATAGTTTGGTTACCCTTTTTAAAACCCTATCGATTGCTTTGTCTAAATTTTTCTGAACCTCTTATTTTTTCATTTGTAACCTTCTTAATCTATCTGTCCATTTGTCCACGCTTTGGAACTCGATTTCGCTATCGTTTTCTACATTTTTTCTGAGCGACTGAATTGGTTCTAGTTCGCGACCTAGGTTTAAAAATGTTGGGGTGAACTGTGTCGACGAGTTTTTGCTAGTATTTATAGCGAACTGCAAATCGTCTATGTGCTCGTCCCATCTGGAGTGAGTGATCGTTTTCTATATAGGTTTTAATTATTTGTTGAAGTGTCCTGTTGTAACGTTCGGTTGGGTTTGCTTGGTGGTAATATTTTGGCGTTTTCGTATGCCTGATACCGAATTTTTGTGTTAAGTCTCTTAGTGTCTTATTTACAAATTTGTTGTTCCGTTTGCTTTCTAATCGGGATTATTTCGACCCATTTTGTGAATAAGTCCACGAACACTAGAATGTATTGGTTTTTTCGCTTTTTCGAACTTGGTAACGGACCCATGATATCGGTTGTTACCATGGTCCGTGGTTCTTCTAATGCTCTTTTTCCCATCAATCCTATTTTACTTTCATTACTTGGTTTTACTCTTTGACAGATCTGGCAGTTTTTTACGTAATTGATCACGTCCGAATATACCCCTGGCCAGAAGTAATGTTCGGAAATTTTCGCGTGAGTTTTCTCTGAGCCTAGATGTCCTGCTTGGGTTTCGTCGTGGTTTTCCCGTAAAACTTGACGTCTCAAGCTTTGGGGTACGACTAATTTCCAAGGGTTTGAGTCTGGTCATAGAGTGGATTTGAGTGGGTCAGTTCTGTGAAAATAGAGTTGCGAATTTCTGATTCGCCATTTTTCATGTTCTTCGGGTCTTTTTTTAACTTGTCTGATTTTTGTTGAGTACCAGTCGTCTGGTTTGTCATCAATGTCCGTTTTCGGTTTTTCGATACTACATGCTCATGCGAACGCGACTACTTTGGGAGATTCTCCCGATCTCGACAGAGCATCAGGGACAAAATTTGAACAACCTTTACGATATATGACTTCGTAGTCATATTCGAGAAGTTCTAGTGCCCATCAGGCTAATCGGCCAATGGGATTTTTCACGTTATGGAGCCACTTTAACGCTAAGTGATCCGTGATTACTTCAAAGCTGTAGCCTTCTAAGTATGGTCTATATTTTCGTATGGCCCAAAACTACCGCTAGGCATTCTTTTTCGGATGCCGAGTAACGCGATTCCGCATCGTTTAGGCTTCTACTCGCGTATACGAAAGGTTGAGTAAAATCTGGACATGATAAAATTGGTGCTGAAGTCAGGAGATCTTTAATTTTTTGGAAGGTCTCATCCTGTTCCAATCCCCAATCCCATTGTGTATCTTTTTTAAGTAATCTGTTTATTGGTTCTATTATTTCGGCAAAGTGTGGGATAAATTTTCTGTACCAACTTGCCATCCCTCTTATGCGCTGTAATTGTTTAATATTTTTAGGTTTAGGCAATTCTAGGATTGGTTGCATTGTTTCGTTGTATATTTGGATTCCTTTGTCGTTAACTTTAAAACCTAAGTATTTAAATTCTGAGCAGCCGAACTCGCATTTTTCCGGGCTGATCGTTAAATTTGCGTTATTTATTTTATCTAATACAATGTTTAAATATTTTAAATGGTCTCCAAATCTCTGAGTTACTGTAAAAATGTCGTCTAAATAACAAAAAACGTTTGGTTTTAAATCTGGACTAATGAATTTATCCATTAGTCTCTGGAGAGTGGCTAGAGCATTGGTTAAACCAAACGGCATCCTTTTAAATTGATACATGCCCTTTCCATGGACTGTGAATGCTGTTATTGGTGTTGAGTTTTCGTCTAACGGTATTTGTAAATAGGCTGATTATAAATAGATTTTTGAAATTAATTTTTCTGATCTTAAAGTGTCCAGTATTTCTGTCATGAGTGGGATTGGGTTGTGGTCCTTTTTTGTAATATTATTAACTTTTCTGAATACTAAACAAAATCTGTAACCTTTTCCCGGTTTTTTGATCATCACTATGGGGTTTGACCAATCAGAACAAGAAGGTTCTGTTATATCATGTTCTAATAATTTATCCACGGTTTGATAAATTATTTCTTTACCTTTGGGCTCACGTGATAATATCGCTGTTTAATGGGATCGTGGCCCTGGACGTCAAATTTATATTTCGTCAAATGAGTCACCCTATTTTCTTTTCTCTGGTGTATTTTAATTTTATTTTCGAGAAGCTTTTCTAGTTGAGATTGTTGGCTTTCGTTAAGCTCAACAATACCTTCGCAAATTTCTGGCGAACTATTGTTTTGTTCGTCGATTTTTCCTAAACTATCCAAAATATTATGCAATCTTATTGTTTTGTTTTTAAAATTAATCCATTGATTTTTATTTTCGGTTTCCCTTATCTCATTTTATTTTTGAGGTTCCTTTCCTATTTTATTTTGATCAGTAACTTTTTTATTTTTCCAAAGGGTGCTGTCACTATCCTTATATTTTTCCTCGTATTTTTTATTATAAAAAATTTTCCTAACTTATTTTCCTTATTTTTCTTCCTAATTCTCGGTTTACTTAAACTAAATGAGTCTTCTGTGCTTGAGTCGTCGCTGGTGTCTGGGATGGGGATGCTCTCTAGAGGTTGAAATTTGTCACTTGTAGGGATGCTCATTAGGCTTGGGATATCCTTTATAGCGTTTTTTACTGGAATTTGGGCGTTTTTGGTTTTTTGGGATTGGTTAGGATTGATAGGTACTAGGGGCATTTCACTATTTTTTTACAGTTGGGTTACTTTTATTAAGCTCTCTAGTGCTTTTGAGGTTAACACTTCCTCCAAATTTAGGTTTCCTATCTATATTTCTGTTTTCCTTTTTAATTAATGATTTATTCTCCATATTTACATTTTTGTCTTTCTTAATTTATTTTATTTTAATGGCAAGTTCAGGATCGGTTTGGTTTTCGATTATTGGGGTGAGGAGTGATTTTGGATAAGCTTCCGATCATAATTGGAATTACTGCTTGTCCAATTATGTCGACTGTTTCTCCGTTCACGACTATTAATTTTCGCGAAACGGGTTTAAAAATTGAATATTTGGAATTGTGGATTTTTTCCAGTAATTCCTTTCCCACATAAAAGTGTGTGGCACCTGTATCTACTAGAATTCGAAATAAGCTATCTTCGAATTTTGTCATTAGATGAAAACGTGTTCCCGTTATTTCATCTTTATCCGAATTTAAGATTTCCGGCGTTTCGGTGCTAGGTTTTAGTATTTTTGGCCCTAGTACCCGCCCTTCCAGTTTCCCTGGTTATAAGCATAATAAGGGCATTCTCTTTTGAAATCGTCCGTTAAACCGCAATAATAACAATTTGCATTATTCGTGTTCTCATTCGTTTTCGTATTTGAGTCCTGTTTTTGGTCTCAGTTGGGACTTGTCCTGTCTTGTCAATCCCTATTATTTTTAACCGATTTTTGATTTTTATTACCGTAGTTTGGTTTTTCGAAATTTTGTTTACCATGGTTATTTCCTGAGTTGTTTTCGGCTTTTTCCTTTGGGAATTCAATCATTGGATTGCTTTGACCTTGATTTGAGCCCAATGACATTTGGTTGAACATAGGTAACATTTGGTAGTAAGGGCTGTAAGGGTACCTGGATCTATTGTTTGTGAATCTGGGTAGGTAATTTGGTTGAAATCTAGTTTTGTCGATATTGATTTGGAAAAGGTGGAGATGGAAATCCAAATGGTAAAAATGGGTATCGGTTTTTTTATTGTTTCTTAATTTGATTGTTTTGACTTAGGTTTCCGTATAGGTTATCATTTTCATCATTTTTATTTCCTTTTAAGTCTTTATTATTTTCCGGACTATTTTTATGCCCACTACTGTTACTACGTTTTTGTTCCAATTTATCCTCTATTTTAGGTTCAGTAATTTGTAATACTTGCCCTCGAATTTTGGATTTGGCTAGCTCAGTTTCCCATTCCTCACCTAAGTCCTCTAGTTGTTCAAAACTTTCAAAATCGTTCCTTTTTATGTACATTTTGTATTCTATTCTAAGGTTCTCGTAAGCTCTACGCAATTCCCGTTCGCGGCTTTTTCTAGGGTACAATTTTGTGAATAATTTCCTAATTTCGGTCAGATAAGAGTGTACGTCTTGTGACCGTTTTTGACTGAAGAATTTAATTTTCTGTCTAATTTCCTTTGAAAACCTTTCATCGATATAGGCGTTTTTAAAATCTTCGAAAAAATCGGGTAATGTTCTCCAAGAATTTTTATTTATTGAACACCAATCTTTAGCATCTTCAGTTAATAATGCGTCTACATTTTCTAGAATATCCCGATCGTTTATTTTATAACCCCTTTTGAATCTTTTTAACTCTTCTAGGAAATGTGCGGGACTATCGTCTTTATTATTGCGAAATTTAATTGGCCAATTGCTCATAATTTGGAAAGGCGTTTGTATCATCCCGAAAGGAAAATACGTAGCTGGAATCGTTTCATTATTTAATTGATTGTCGGATTCGTAATCTGTGTCTGGGTTATTTATGTGAATTTTAGAACGTCTGTTTGAACTGTTAGTTGTTGTCGAGAGTCTACGTGTTCTGTTTTGTTTTGATTTGTTTCTGTCCTCTAAAGGTTCGCTGTCATCGGAATTTTGTAATTTTAAATTGTTATTTCTCAATCTACTGCGGCTTCCAATATTATTGTATGGAAGTTGACGGGGTTCTTGTGAATTTTCTCTTAAACCAAATTGGATGGAATATCTGTTATGAGATTCATTTCCATTTTTCCTGACATTTGGTTCGATTATTTTCTTTCTATGTTCAAATGAGCTATTTGCCGGCGGATCTAGTCTAATCCCAAAATTGTTTGCCCTTTTTCCTTTTCTTTAAAGAATCTTTCCTTTTGTTGATTCATGAATTCGTTAAACTCTACGCTTTCTAGAAGTTCATCGGTTTCTAAAATAAACCGTGTTATATTTTCAAGGAATGACTCGCATTGGAATGTTTCGTTCTTTATTTCTGGTCATATTTTGTTCCTGGGGTACGGTTCGTCTAGGTTTGGTCGATTTTCATGATCCCAAAAGAGAGTGTATCGTCAGTGGGGTCAAAGGTTCTGTTTCGATTTTGTATTAGGTTTGTAGTTGTTGGTGGAGTTATTCTGTCCTTGTCTAGTATATTTCTCATTGGGGTTTCTACATTTTTCCTGGCAAAACCTCAACCGCGACCTAATGACCTATTTATCGTTTTTGGGATTGCTCCCAAATTCTGGGGTGTGATCGAAACCATATTTCTAATCGTTGGTTTCGTCGCGACATTATTTAAATCCTTGTTTTGTATCGAAGGTGCAGCTGCACCTTCCAAATGCAAGTTATGGTGGTCGTTTTCCGTTATCGTTGGGTTAGGCATTTTATTTTTAATTTTACCCGACCTGAGTTTCATTTAAACTATAAATCTAGTCAGAGTTGTCTTAATTGGGCTCCCTGTATATTTTATTTTACCTATTTCATACTTTGAAATTTTATAAGAGTCTTCTATCGTGGTTTCGGAATTTATTTGTTTTAAAATTAGAGAATTTAATTAGATAATATTTTACTTATTACGGGATTCTAAATTGAGTTTATTTTTGCTCTCCGATGTTTTGTTTACGAAGTACGTCGCGTGACCTTGCCGCGAGTCGTAAGGTTACGGGTTGCGCGTGTTCACTTGTTACCGCGCTTGGGTTTCTCGCCGAATCGGGCGATTGAAATATTCAGCGAGAATTAAAATTTATGTTATTCCTCTTTTCACGTGTCATTTCTTTTTAGTAATTTCCGCAGTTTTTGGTTTTATTTTTCAAATAATAAATTCCTACTTCCTCCCAAAAAAATACGATAATTCTTTCAAAAATTTTTTTTTTTTGTATTTTATAAATCGATTCTAGATTTATTTTTCTTGGATTTTACTTCGATTTTAATAATTTAGAAGTGAAATATTTTAAATTTATTTATTATTTATTTTTTATTTGAATAATAAATGGCACATGTAAATCAATTTCAATAAATCATTGGCACATAAGGAAAAATCATTTTGCATATTGTACATCAGATAACGTATAAATAAATCCATGTATAAAATCACAGGTACATATATACTTATAAATGGAAAATAGCATAAATATTGCAGTTGAGAAAATGTCATATTCATAAATGTCGGTATTAATGGCATCTAAAATTCAGGCAATTTGTATAAGGCATAAGGATCAATTAGCATGCGAGATGTGAGGAGAGTCAACTTTAAAGTGAGCGTCAAAAGTGGATTCTGAATTTTAAATTGTGTCCCTTTTTCTCGGCAGGTTTTAATTTTTCATAGCAAAAAGTGTGGGATTTTTAGGTTTGGCGCCAGGTATTACGGGTGTAATTCCGAGGAGGGAAATTAGGAAATTGGAAAGCCGCGAAGAAGGTGAAACGCATTGAAAGACCTTTCATAAAAAAAGTAAAAACACTTTATTGCCACTTACAGCTGCGATGAAGATGGCCAGGTCGTGGCAGGGCACTGGCGATCGGGTCACCCTCGTAAGAGCGTAGAGGCGTAGAGTGATAAGAGGTGCGAAGTTCCGTGGATGCGGAGATGGTCCGGAGAAGGACCGTTGAAAGGTCAGGAGCTTCCTTCGGGATCGACTAAAGGGCGGGAAAACGAGAGCACACACTAGCACTAGCTGGAAACGGTTGACGACCGAACGAACGAGCAGAGACTGAGCAACTGCTGTGCCGTTGCTCGGGACTTCGGGTCCCCTCGGGGGATTCCGTTCCGTCTCGTTTGCGGCCCGGCAACCCTTTCGTGAAGGACCGTACCGAGTCCCGCGTTATGGTAACAATTCTGTTACAATGTCAATACCCCCAGCAATCTTTCTACCGCGTTCTGATCGTTCGGTGTTATTTGTTATTGTTGGTAATCCTAGTACCGGACTCCTATCTTTACAATCAACTATGAAAGTTACTAGTATTTGATCTCTATTTTTTATTTTATATTTATAGCTAACCGCGATTTTTCCTAATACGGGAATTCTTGAACCTGATTAGTTTTCTAATTTTGCCTCCGTTGGGCTTATCTCTATTTGCGGACCTACCTTCACATAATCATTTATATCTAGTGCATTGCACCCTGCGCCTGTGTCTAGTTTGATCGGAAAAATTCTATTTTGTAGAAAGCTTGAGAAACATTTACTTAAAATTATAGATATATTATTATATTTACCAATAGAATTGAGCATCATGGCCAGGGATAAGATAAGAGAACAGACAATCTTCATCTTTTCGAGCTAAAGAAGAAACTGATTAATGTATTAATAGAGACGTTGATTAACAATTTGAGTAATAAATATTCTACTGCTTTATTAACTTATATAATCTATACTTTAGTCGATATCTCTTACATTAAAGGCGTCACCATAGTTCTAAAGAAATATTTACATTTGATAAGAATCAGTGTCAAGAACAAAAATTTTGTCACAAATTTTGATTAAAACTGATTTCATTTATGTAATCTCTTGCGTTTTGGGAAGAGCTGGTTTTTACAAGTCAAATTTATATACTAGCTATTCTAACGACCCATTTAAGGCTTTAAAAAACTAATCGAAATTCTACAAAAAATGTTAAAACAACTGTAATAATTATTAGTAATATTATTATAATTGGCCGAGTACGTGCGTTCATCTATAACGTTTATCACGCCGTTGAGTCTAAACGTACGGACATGGCAAGGGGAAGAGGGAGGTTGAAATGGGAAGGTGTTGCTGCAAATTCAACTGATACGATTCAAATGATTTTTTTCGAAACATAACACCAGATTTCAAGATTTGATACAATACTATTTTTAATAATTAGATTCAGAGAAGAGATTATTCATTCTCGAAAGCTGATGTACATATACAATGAAACTATGCTGACGTCAGATGTTATGAAATTGTTATCTGAATCCTATTTATAGTCACAGAATGATCTGAGTTTCTCAATGTAAAATGATATTATATTTGGCCGAGAAAAAGAACCTTATAGGTTAAAAAAGGCCAAAAGCAGTGATTTCATTTATGAGAATTGATGAGAATTCCATTTTTGGTAGAAAGTTTGTCTTTTTTAATTGAAAATTCAAATGTTTGGTTAAACATTCTTTTTTTTGTGTGCAAAGTTAATTGTTTTGGTTGAAAATCATCTGTTTGGTTGAAAATTAATTTACTTTTTTGAAAATTCGTCTTTTTTGGTAGGAATTCAATCTTTTTGCTTGAAAATGCGACGTTTTGGCTGAAAACTAGTCTTTTTTAGTTGATATGAGTGGTTTGTTGAAAATGCGTCTTTTTTATTCAAATCAACTGTTCTAAATTTACAATTTTAATATTTTTTTGATGAAATATCACCTGTTAAATTTTGGTTGAAAATCAGTCTTTTCGGTTAAAAATCCAACACCTTGGATGAAATTTTTTTTATTGATTGAAAAATCTTTCTTAGTTGAAAATTCGAATCTTGTTGACAATTCGTCAGTTTAATTTGAAAAGTCATCTCTGTTTGGTAGAAAATTAATCTTTTGACGCTGAGAATTCAACTATTTTGTTGAAAATTCGTCTTTTTTGTTCAATTCAACTGTTTTTGATTTAACATGAAAATCGGTCTTTGGTTAAAATATCAACTATTACAATGTTTCTTGAGAATTCATATTTTTTGCAAGTTGAAATACTTTGTCAATTCATAAGAAATAGTCAGATTTTTTTTGGTTGAATGTAGAACACATTTCTTGAAAATTCATTTTGTTAGTTGAAGATTCATAATTTATGGTTGAAAATTCCACTATTTGTTCGTGAATTAACTTTTTTGTTTGAAAATTGATATTTTGAACTGAAAATTCGTGTATTGTCTTGAAGATTCTTCTTTTTTGGTAGAAAAGTCATCTTTCTTGGTTCAAAATTAATTTCTCTTAACTGAAAATGAACTTTTTGGTCGAAAATTCAAGTTTTTGGGTTGAAAATTCAAAATAAAAATCTGTATTTCTTTAAAATTAGTCTGTTTGTTCGGAAAATTCATTATTTTGCTCGAAGCGTTTAAAAGTTTGTTGAAAATTCTCTTTTTTTCAAATTCATTTTTTTTACTGACAATATTTTTGGTTGAAGATAAATCCTTTTTGTTTAAAAAAAATGGAAGTATTCGTTTAAAAATGCAACTACTTTCTTTAAAACTTATTTATTTTGTTGAAAATTCAAGTATTTGATTGAAAAGTCATCTTCTTTGGTTGAAAATTCAACTATTTTGTTAAATATTCGCTTTGTTGGAAAGAAAATTCGTCCTTTTGGATTGAAAATTTGTTCTTGTTGAAAATTCAAGAATTTGACCACTTGGTTGAAAATTCTTTTTTTTTTCAGGTTGAAAATTGAACAGTTTGGTTAAAAACTCAACGATTTTGATGAAAATTCATCTTTTATGGTATACAATCACATTTTTTTGTCGGAATAAATAAATAAAAAATTACAATTTTTTAGAATTTTAATCTGAAGTTTTATTCTTTCATTGCGCATATAAAAGATTGAAGTACCGGTCGGCCACTGGAGCCAACTGACAATAAAGAATAAAATGTGTACTTATATATCTGATTTTTGGAACGACAACTACATTAACTCTTTCAAACTGTATTTTTAATTTCTTGAAATTAAAAATGAACGATTAAAATGAAAGATTTGTAGAAGAAAAAAAAAGTCATTAAGTGAACTTAACATTTCAAAAAAGTTTATATTGTACTTATATAAAATTGCGTTATATTATGCAATATGAAATTTCTTAGATTTAAAGTAATGGAATATATGTTTCTTCGAAAAATTTGTAAAATTCCCGATCAAAATGAAATTCACTGGCATTTTCCAGTTTTTCCCGATCTCGAAAAATTCCCCGTCATTTCCCGCTTTACCCGATCCAGCGGCCACCCTGAAAAGGGAATTCAAAATTACAGTTGTCAAACTTCAGACATAAAAACCGAGCGCAAAGCGCCAGATCTGACAGACGCGCGCTACTTTTTTTATTAATGGTGTGAAGAATTGTGGTTCACACACGATATACTATGAAAGACCTTGCGATTGAGTGGTGACCGCCTACTAGACATTCCGCGATTTCCTCTGGGGTTAATTCTTCAACCGCGCCGCTGTGCATATTTATTTTCGCCCGCTTCGACCGCGAAAGAACAGGTTTATATAGTCCATGGAAAGTCGGTTGTTTGCCTGATATTCTTCTCAATATTGCACAGATGTCACCATTGGACGTCGATAATACAAGTTGTTCTTCGGTTGGCATGGGCTTAAGGGTCTGATTTAGGTTTCTCAATCGAATTGGTTTACCGGGAGGAAAAACGTATCTGCGAAGTTCAAATATCTGGTTCTGATTCTTTTGGGGAATAAGACGAATAGATTCAAGTTCTTCAAAGTAATATCCAAGTACGCGTGGAAAAGTTTGCTTGAGAGGAGGAGACCTGGACCTGGCACGAAGATCCGTATCGGGAGGTGGAGGAGACCCGGCAGAAGAATAAAGCCTGGTATAAGGAGACCTGGATCTGGCACGAAGAGAAGATTCGGCACGTGGAGGAGACCCGGCAGAAGAGTGGGGTCTGGCAGGAGGAGACGTGGACCTGTCACGAAGAGGCGGCTCGGTAGGTGGTGGACATTCGGGAGAAGAATAAGATCTGGCAGGAGGAGAACTTCCAGGAGAATTTTGCTCAGGAATATAAGAAGGTCTACTACGAGGAACACCAGGAATAGGTTCGCCATTAGGCAAACACTCGAACTGTGAACACAACTCTGCAACAAGAAATAGAGAATAACATTTTTATTAAAGTACAAAATCGTATTTTGGTATGTCATGAGTTGTGAATGTGGTCGTAAATTTCAATGTAGTTTTGAGCATGGTTGTTATCTGTTTGCAACGTTTTTATTCAATTCTTCTCGTCTTAAAAATACCTGACGTTATGTTACCTAGGAGAAAAAATTCAAGTGGAATTACCCGTGGAAAACCGCGTAGAGCTCCGCGTATATTGAGGAATTCCAAGTGGGGTTATGGGTGGAATTCCACGTGAAATTCGGGTGGTAAATTTATACAATTAACGCAGAAATTCCACGTGGAATTCCTCGTGGATTTCCCCGTGAATTAAGAAAAGGATGTGCACTTTTCACGTCGATTTCTACGTGGAACTTTATGTAGAATTCAAAGTGAAACCACCTCTAGAATTATAGAACAAGACATATTAATATGGTATCCGGGGTATACAGAATTCAAAAATGCTATACTCTATATATACTACATATGTTATACGTTACAAGAGAGGAATAAAATCGCGTGAAATTTTGGTTGAAAATCCAAATATTTTTGGTTGAAAGATGATTTTTTTTGGTTGAAAAGTGTACTATTATATTTTTGGTGGAGAATTCAACCATTACGTTAGAATTTTTTTTACTCTTGACTGAAGAATCTTTCTTGGTTAATGATTCAATTCCTTTCTCAAAAATTCGTTTCCTTGTTTGAATATCCATCCGCTTGGTTAGAAATGTCACCTTTTTTGGTTAAAAATGCAACTATTCTTGGTTGAGTGTTAATTCTTTTTGGTCAAAAAGCCTACTATCATATTTTTGGTAATAATTTATCCTTTTATGATTACAAATTTTATTATTCGACTAAAAATTTAAATATGTTGTTGAAAATTCAATAATTTGGTTTGAAAATTCATCCAATTTGGTAATAATTTTATCTTTTTTGGTTCAAAATGAAACTCTTTGGCTGCAGTTTCTGTTTTGAGTTAGCATTCTACCATTTTCTTGAAAATTCGTTTTTCCGTTTGGTTGAATGCAGCGGGTTTTTATTTCAAATTTGAATCCTTCTTGTTTCAAACATCAACTATTTCATTTTTCGTATAGACTGGTCTTAGAAAAACTCCATAATTATATTAAAAAACCTCCAGAAACCACAACTAGCGGTTTAAGAAGGTCCCTGGTGTGATTTTTTGCAAATTGTAATTTCTTTGGAATTTTTATTTGAAGACAGCTGGAATAGGGTTGGGGTGATGAGGATAACTGCTAGATTCTTTGAAAGTTGACTGTTATGATTATATTCAATTTAGACTTTTTGGGCTGTTTTAGCTCAAGGCAGCTAAGATAGGGCTCATTAAATGGGCTAGGGCTGGGGTTTCCAATGTTTTATTAATACTATTAGGATGAGGATATCTAGTAGATTAAATAAAACGCAACTGGTGCGGTTCTTTTCAATTTGATTATTTTTGGCGTTTTTAGATGCCCCATATTTGCCATATATGTGGTGGTTTCTGAGGGTTGAAGTTGGTTGCACATATTTGCACAAATCAAGTGGAAGAGAATAAGCCTATATAGATTAAATTTCAGGTAATAGATAGGCTGGCAAAATTTACGGATTTTGAGGGATCTATACGTTATCAACTAAAGTCCCATGATAATAAGTAATGTACGTGAGAGGGCAGTGTTGGGTACGGGCAAAGTCACACCGCGTAAAATAAATTTCAAAAATTCTGTTTTGTAGAAGATTTAAAAAACATTTGCTTTAAATTATAGATATACTATATTATTATATTTACCAATAGAATTGAGCATCATCGCCAAGAATAAGACCAGAGAACAGAGAATCTTCATCTTTTCGAGCTAGAGGACAAACTGATTAATGCAATAATGAAGAACTTGATTAGCACTTTGACTCATAACTGCTTTATTAGCTTATACATTTATATAATCTATACTACAGTCGTTATCTCTCAAATTATAAGGCGTCTACATTGTCCTTATGAAATATTTAGATTTGACAAGAGGCAGTGTAAAGAAAAAAAATGTGGTCACATATTTTGATTATGTGATCTTTTGCGCTTTCGGGAAAGCTGGTTTTTACAAGTCAATTCATATAGTAGCTATTCTAACGAGCCATTTAAATCTTCAAAAGACTAATATAAATTCTACAAAAAATGTTTGAACAACTATCTCAAATAATAATGATTAGTAACATTATTATAATTATAGGGTGTCCAGATGCCTAAGTGGAAAAATGAGGAAATAACCTCGTCAACCGCCCCCGATAATAAGACCAAAATTAAACATTTTTTTGGATTATCAACTTTTTAAATGTTTATTTGCCGACACATACAATGAAACATAATTAATACATTCAATTATTTATTGAAATTTGCATATTTTCCAGAATCTCCAATGGCACGCAATAACTTTGAATTTTCAGGATTGAGCAGATAACGGTAACATTCAACGCTACTGTCACGTCCAAAGTATTGCTGAAGATTGCGTATTTTGGGTCCTTATTAAGTTTGTCCGACAGGTACACTTGCTTTTTGGCATGGCGAAAAAGAATCACGGATTTTTGCAAGTAAAATCAACGAGTAACAGCCAGTGTTCACAGACTGTGGGAGCTGGCGGCCCCCACCACGACTCCCGTGTGGGAGCACACACGTAAACGTCGCGTGTCGGTGTGTCCCCACTCCGTCACTTGATTACACGCTCCCCGGCAACGAAAATTTGTCGGTTCGGATGATTTCACTGTCTCCTTCGTGCTCTTTCGTTTGATTTCGGTGGCAGCTTCGGGTCAGCCACGAAGATGGGTTCGGCGTTGAAGCCGAGGATGCACGATTCTTAATTTGTAATTTCTCATTCTCGGCGACTCGGCTATTATCAAGATTTTTCAGCTTTTTCAGATTTGGAGAAATTGGAGGGTTTGGAGGTTAGAGTCGACTTTTGTTTAGAAACAAAGTTTGACAACCTCAAAAAAGCTAAAAAAGTTTTAAAAGATGATGATTATGTTTTTCAGGTATTATTATAGAATCTTTTCTAGTATAGGATCGTTATTTTATCGTTATTATTATCGTTATTGTTTAAAATAATTTATAAATTAGTATAAAATAATTATATAAAAATAAGTATATAAAAATTTATAAATAATTTTTATTTATAAATAAAAAATTATTTATAAATTATAATATAAAAAGATTCTTCACGAAATTTAAGTTTTTCACTCATGAGAGTGTAAAATGGCAATTTTATTATTTGTAATGATATTTTTCTTTTTTAATTCTAAAATTTCATTATTTTGCAGCTAATATATAAATCAATAATTATTTGTAATAGAAACTGGGTATTAAAGTATTACAGAAAAATCAATATAGGAATAAATAATATCAGTGTCGATCAGACTGGGGACAACCCGGGAATTTTTTTTAACTAGGAAAAACGGTGATAAACCCGAGAATTTTATTTAGGAACGGGAATTTTTTTTATTTCATTGTAAAATCTACTTTTATCTACTTTATCTTCTTCTTATGCTTGAAAATTATAACTTCGTTTAATGTTTATTATACTTCAGTCTGTGATTGAGAATAAGATTGGCACGGTATATAAATAAAGAAATAATAAATCAAATGTAATTAATTCTTATAAATATCACCATTTTTATGTACTTTCATAGGAATGATCTGAAATAGATCTCAAATGAGGTTTGATTAAACTGTGTACAGGGAAAAATGCTTAATTTCAATGTTGTCAATAGGAAAACAAAGAAACAGTGTACATAATTTCTATTTTAAAATTTATGTGAGGGACAGAGGCAGGGTATATTAATTTCAATATTAAATAGGAGAATTACCTGAAATTAATTTTAAACCTGGAATGTAAAAAAATAATCTGAGTAAATCATTTATTATTTATAAATTTGTTATCCCATTACCACATACTTTAGTCTTCAAAACTGCTTTAAAAAATGAATTCACGTCTTCCCAATTTTCAGAGCTAAATAATTATTTTATTTTAAAAGGAATATTGTCTACAAAGCAAAAACTGTATTTTATTATTTTATAAATAAAAATTTTTAATTTTTTATTATTAGTAAAAAGAAAAAAAATTACTTCCAATTTTACTTTGTTTTACGTTCAATGGAATTTACTTTTAATATATGCGAAAGAATTGTATGTACGTAAAAAAAGGTCTCGGTGGATTTGTGTGGGGTCCTTGTTTGAATCTTAGAATTTGCTTCAATCTAATAACTCAGAAATTATGTAATTCGATCAATTTAAATGTAGGATATTTTAGAATTCGGGATTCTTATTTTTCGTGATTGTTTTCGGCAATTAAAAATATTTTCGTTATTTTAAATGAAGGAAATAAATTTAAAATTTTGTTTAAATATAAAAAATAAAATAAACAAAAATTGTGCCTATTTTTAAACGTTTAAGATTTAAGACTTTTTTTCGCAGAAATAATCTTTTGTCCACTAAATACAATGTCATTTTCCCGTTTCGGTAGCTACATTTAAGTTACAAAATAAGATAATAGAATGATCTATAGGGAATATAGTATAAGTTACTACAGGTTTTGAAATTTGTAATATAAGGAATATATTTTATAAGAAAAATTGAGGTTAGATTGATAATGTATATCATTCTCAAGCCTCAAGTGGTTTTCAATTTTCAAATTTTGTATTTCATTCTTTAATTGATTTTAAATATTGTGAATTTAGAATGATAATAATTTATATATATTTTTAATTCAGTAAAATAATCATCATTTCTTTTAATGATATTTTCTTAAAGAAGCATGAAAACTATGAAACTATAATAGTCGATATTCATACTTTAAACCATTTTCAAAAGTTTTAAGACTTTTTTAAAAAAGATTTAAAACTTTTTTGCATTATAATACTTTCTTAAATTTTCATTGAATTAAATATTCAATATTTATAATATTTTATCAAGGAAAATAGAATGTATATGAAATTATGAAAATCACAGCTTTGTTATTTCTTATAAACACTTCATAAAACCTTTAATGACTTGTATATCTATACTTAATAAATAAATAAATAAATAATGATTCACAAGAGAGAAAGCCTTACAATATACATTAGGGTGGGTCGAAAATAGATACTTTTGGAATTCAAAATTGCTACAACGCGGAAAAGTAGCATATTGTGGTCCTAAAAAGGTATAATTAATTTGGAATCAATCGACATGCAGCTTGGTTATCCGCGCTCGAAAAAAAGGTTTCAAAAATTTCTTGTTTGCAGAGTTTTAGAATTTTATTGAGTTTCAATTTTTTTTCATATACCTGGAGGTCAAAAAAGTCTTCTCAATTTTTTTTGGATTTTAATCTATCATTTTCTGAGAGATAATTCCTATTTAATTTACCATTGTTTTCGGAATTTTTTTTACCACGTTTGCAAATAGAAGGAGAATTATTTGAGGTACATGAAAACTTTTCAGTGACAAAAATGAATTAGAAAAAAAATCCCCAAGACCCAGGAATTGAAATTGTCAATACAGCGAATTTTTAAATTTTTGATTTTGGTATTTTGTGAACTTATCTTTATAACATGTAGTTGAAACATTTTTGTGAGCATGTGTGGGTTTTTTAAACATAGAAATACACGAGAAAAACAAATTCACAAGACCCAGGAATCGAAATTGGCAAAATAGCGAATTTTAACATTTTTGATTTTGGTATTTTACGAACTTATCTTCGTAACATGTAGTTGAAACATTTTTGTTAGCATCTGTAGATTTTTTAAACATAGAAATACACTAGAAAAAAATCGAAAAGACCCAGGAATCGAAATTGGCCATCGAGCGAATTTTTAAATTTTGGTATTTCATGAACTTATCTTCATAACTTGTAGTTTAAACATTTTGCTGAGCATGTGTGTGTTTTTTAAATATAGAAATACACTACAAAAAAATCCACAAGACCCAGGAATCGAAATTGGAATGACAACAAATTTTCTTATTTCGGAATTTTGTATCTAACAGAATTATTTTTTTTTATTTATAAGTTTAACATTTTTCGAGTTTGTGTGGAATTTTCAAACCTAGAAATACAGTAGAAAAAAAGTCGACATGACCCAGGAATCTTAATTGAAAACAGCAACTTTTAAAAATGCTGAATCGGTGTTTATTGAATTAAAAAAGTTACCTATGAACCTGATTTCCTTAGATGCAATTCTTTTTCGAACTGAAAGAAGGTATCGTTCTTTGTACATGCTATTTCACCCATTTTTTTCTTTTTTCATGCAATTTCAGAAAATGTTAAACTTATAAATAAAAAAAATTAATTCTGCTAGATACAAAATTCCGAAATAAAAAAATGTGCCCTTATGCCAATTTCGATTCCTGGGTCTTGTCGATTTTTTTTCTAGCGTATTTCTATGTTTCAAAAATCCACACATGCTCATAAAAATGTTCAACCTACAAATTATAAAGATAAGTTCACGAAATACCAAAATTTCCAAAATTCGCTGTATCGCCAATTTCGATTCCTGGGTCTTGTGGATTTCTTTTCTGGTGTATTTCTATCTTTAAAACACCCACACATGCTCACAAAAATGTTTCAACTACAAGTTATGAAGATAAGTTCACAAAATACCAAAATCAAAATTTCAAAAATTCGCTGTATTGCCAATATCGATTCCTGGGTTTTGGGGATTTTTTTTCTAATGCATTTTTTTCACTAAAAAGTTTTCATGTGCCTCAAATAGTTCTTCTCCTATTTGCAAACGTGTTAAAAAAAATTTCCAAAAACAATGGTAAATCAAATAGGAATTATCTCTCAGAAAAGGATAGATTAAAATCCGAAAAAAATTGAG
>CAKNYM010045703.1:0-32561 GCA_932195095.1 Andricus curvator | reverse complement strand
GGGAGTCGTGGTGGGGGCCGCCAGCTCCCACAGTCTGTGAACACTGGTAACAGCAACGGCCATATTGAAACATACACTAGGAGAACCCAAAGATCACCAAAGATGGCAGTGATGCCAATGTGGGCGCCTTGAGTTACTGCGCATGCGTTAGGGTTGCGCGTTGGTTGGCCGCGGTTGGCGCGACATTCAAAATAGGTATTAAAAAAAAATCTTTCTAATAACATAAGTAGTTATTATAAAATACACGAGAATACATATAAACTCTATAACTTTTGATTTCAATTAAGATCTGATGTAAATATGCAATGAAACTATGCTGACGTCAGATTTTATGACATTCTTATCTGGATCCTATTTATAGTCACAAAATGATCTGAGTTTCACAATGGAAAATGATGTTATATTTGGCAGAGATAAAGATACTTGTAGACTGAAAAAGGCCAAAAACAGTGATTTTATTTATAGGAATTGATAAAAATTTAATTTTTGGCAGAAAATTGGTCTTTTTTAATTAAAAATTCAACTGTTTTGTTGAAAGTTCTTCTTTTTTTTGTACAAAGTTAATCCTCTTGGTTGGAAATTCAACTATTTGGTGGAAATTTATTTACTTTGTTGAAAATGCGTCTTTTTTTATTGAAATCAACTTTTGTGGAAAATTTGTCAGTTTAATTTGAAAATTTATCTCTTTTGGTAGTAATTTCATTTTTCTGGTTTAAAAATGCTACTGTTTGGTATTTTTCATAAGAAAAAAGACGTTTTTGTAAATTTCATTCAAAATCGTCAATATTAGGTGGTCTTCTCGACTTGAAAGTTCAACAATTTGATTCACATTTTTTTTTTTTTCGATTGAAAATTCAGCTCTTTCTGTAGAAAATTAATCTTCTTGGTTAAAAAATTAACTTCTGGTTGAAAATTTATCTCTTTGGTTGAATGAAGAACACTTTTCTTAAAAATTCATTTTGTTGGTTGAAGATTTATCATTTTTGGTTGAAAATTCAACTATTTTTTAGTAAATTAACTTTTTTGTTGAAAATTCATCTTTTTAGGTCGCAAGTTCAACACCTCGATTAAAAGTTAAACTTCTTTCTTAAAAGTTCATTTTTTTGGTTGAAAATTCACATTCACTGATATAAAATCCAACTGTTTGTAGAAAATTCGTCTCTTTGTCTTGAATTTTCAAAAATGTGTTTAAAAATTCATCTCTTTCTGTAGTAATATTACCCTTTTTTGTTTGACAATGCAACTGTTCGGTTAAAAGATCTGATAAAAAAAAAAGATAATCTGTTTCGGTTGAAAATTTAACTGCTTTTAGGAAGTTCGTAAAAAAAATTCAAAAATTTGATAGCCAATTTATCTATTTTATTTTTGCTTGCATTCTGTTGTAAATTCGCCTTTTTTGGTAGGAAATCAATTTTTTTGCTTGAATCTAACTGTTTTTTTTTATATTAAAAGACAAAATCATTTTTTGTTGAAATATCAACTTTACATGAGAGTTTTTCTGTATTTTATTGGAAATTCCAAAATTTGGTAGAAAATTCAACTATTTGGGATGAAATTGAACTGTTTGGTAGAAAATTCAACTATCTGGTATAAAATTGAACTGTTTGGTGGAAAATTTGTTTTTTTCATTGAAAATTAAGACTCATATATGAAAAATTAACTACATTGGAAGCTAGAAAGTTGCAGTGTTTCTAAAATTTTCTACTTGTCCACTTTTCAATTGAAGTGAGGTAACAATTAATCCAAGTTAACAAACATGATTATTTAAACAATTCATTATTTCGAATAATATTCTCTTTGAATAATTGTAGAAAGTTGCGGCTTCTTCTGAAATTTTCAACTTAGAGTACATTTTTCACTTAGAGCGCATCCCTCCGCACGTACCGTAAATCTCTTGCCCCTGGCAAGCCCCGCTAGAGATGTTAGCTTATTGACTAGGGGGCTGTCATTCCAGCAAAAGTATTTGAGACTAAATCTGTTTGCAAGAAGAGATCTTCTCAGGGAAAATTGAACCTCTCCCGCCTTCGAAAGCAGAATAGAGATGGGTGTAGAGCTCATACAACCCAGGGCTACTCGGAGAGATGCATACTGGACCCGATCAAGCCTATCGAGCGATGTTTTGCTCGCACGGAAGAAGAGATGAGCCCCGTACTACAGACACGCTCTAACCAGTCCCCTATGGACCATAATGAGGAGCATATGAGGAGTCCAGGTCATGCGCTTGTCCAGTAAGACTCCCAAGTATTTGAGAGTAGATTGGCAGGGAATAACCACCTCTACAAATGTCAGGGTAATCTCCTTCAGGTCCACTCTAGCTCTTGAAAAAAGGTATAGTTGACATTTGGGCATCGAGATTGAAAGTCTTGTACCTACCAGCAAAACGCCATGCGCGTACATAGCCACTTTAGCCCCATCCAGGAGGAAGCTTCCCAATAATCTCATCGCTAGCCCAAAGAGTATCGGGGAGAAGACACGCCCCTGAGGAAACCCCACCACACAGATTCTCGCCTCACGGACACCCGACGAAAAGAACAACTTCCTCCTGCTGATCAGAAAGAAAATTACAATAAGAAGCCTGGCAGGAACCCTGAGCTAACTTAACACGTCGATAAGAGCACCAGGTAGAACGGAGTTAAACGTGCCCTAGATGTCTAGGGCCAGAGCAAGAGTTCCCTTGCCTTGTCCAAAGCCCAGCGTCATATCTGCCATCACTGACTCCACGCAATTCATCAAAGACCTCCCCCTCCTGAATCCATACTGGAAATCCGGAAGCCAGATGTGGTGTTCTGCTAGATACTCTAGTCTCTTCTGAACCACCCTTTCGAAGAGTTTACATGAAGGAGGAGGTCAAGGAGATCAGGCGAAAGCCCTTGCCCCCCGATTTTGAAATAAAGTGGACCAGCGTGTCACGCCATCAGTCTGGGAGTGAGGATTCTCTGAACATGGCATTTAACAGGACCTGCATAAATCGCAGTACCCTGCCAGAAAGCCCTCTTATAACATTGTAGGTTATCACATCCATGTCCGGAGCAAGAAATGCAGAAAACTCCTCTCAGGAGAAATCCTTGTTCATAAAATTCGGCTCATCAACCCTTCGAACCGGTTCTATCTTTATTGGAAGAATATCTGAGCGAACCAACTCCTCACGCAGCTCTCTGATTGCTGGAGAATTCGGGTCAGGCCAGAAGCTGGATCCATAGATTCACAGAATGCTCAGAAGGCTTAGTATTTCACCTCACGGATAAACTGTTTGACCTCATTATCGAGAACCTTGTATTCTGCCTTTAGCTCCGATGTCTGGTTAACCAAGAATTTTTTTTCGCGCTGCGCTCCTTCTGGCCTGCGCCATCTGGCGTTCCTTGTTCCGCCCGAGAGGCTGGTTCCTCTTAGCGGTCCCATTAGAAGAAGGCGCGGAAGGCACCATTAGCCTCTAAAACCACGTTGACGAATCGGTCGTACGTCGAACTCGGACTCTCGCCTTGCGACAAGACCTTAGACAAAGCTGGAACGAAATCATCCATCTGTCTATTAAAAAGGAACCAATCCAGAGATTGAACGTTAAATTTATTGGAGGAAGATTTTGCAAGAAGAAGAGTCGCATAAAATCTACAAAAGACAGGAACGTGAATAGAAGAATAAGAGTTGCACCCTACCCTACACGAGGCAATCGGGATGAAGCCCGGCTCACAAAAAAATTAGGTCGAGGTTGTTAGGGAGGGAACCATAAGAAGACAAGAAAGTAGGCTCTGAGTCATTGAGAGGAACCAATCCAGAATCGAAGACAACCACGCAGAGCTACCTGCCCGTTTAGCTGGGATTGGAGGAGCCCCACATAGGAGAGTGGGCATTAAAATCGCCGCAGAGTAGAATCTTTCCTTGCTCACTTATTTTGATAATCAAATTCAACCAGATGTCCTAACGGATCTTTGCTTCTGGAGGTGCATACACAGCCGTAACCGCGATCTTTCCTTAAGAGCAGGACAAAAAGATGCCCACCACATCAATCTCCCCAGACCAGGGGCCCTCTAAGTCCATCTTGTCAATGAAAAATTCGTCCTTAACGAAAATGAGAACGCCTCCGCTCACACGTCCATTCTTTCTATCCGACCTGTAGGTAAAGTACCCCAGAATCTCAAAGCTAAGCTCCTGAGACCACTCATTCCATTTATTAAATGCAAAGACAAACACGAAATCCAACTGATTGAAGCTACCAAACGTAGTAGAGTTAATCAGAATTGACATAGATACTCTTATCAGTGACTAAATAGTACCATTGAATTCGGTACTTTGATCACCCGCATAGGATCCACCGAAATTTACAAAAAGTTCCTATATTATTAGAAAGTTCGAGCTTTAGATTAGCTCTCCAATACAGACAAAACCAGATCCTAGTCCCAGCCAACTTATAGCATCTGATTTCGTATGAAGATCAGCAAAAGATTCCTAACCTAGAATTATGGAAAGAGAGAACAAAAAGGAAGAATCAAGTTTGTTAAGCAAGAAGGTTACTTTCCAGTATATAATAATAGTCTGACGCAAAAATTTAGAGAATTCCTAAGTTTTCCAGAATCTGCGCTCATTAACGAAAGAGAAATTTCGAGATAAAGGAAACTATCAAAAAAGTCACAGATTCCAAATTCCTCACCTACGTATAGCTCTCCCAATCAAACAAAGCTCAATCCAATCTAACTCGCAGGACCTGATTCCGAAAGAAAAGAAAAAAGAATTTTGCCTGAAGTTATAACAGAATAAAAGAGATCAAGATTCAATAAGCAAGGTGGTTATTGCTTAGTACTGAAGCCCTGAAAGTCCAGATCAGTCCCCTCCAGGGGGCCACTAAAAGGGGTGAAGGGTCTCTCACTGTCAAGGCCCGACAATGCCCTTCTAAGTTGAGCATTAGTTTGGCTGCTATTCTCCAAGAGATCACTAGCCAGTTCTCTGAATGAGCTTTGTGAGTGGCGAGAAAGATCCAAGACTGACGGAGAAACATTTGGGGATCCGCTCTGAATCCGCGTCAGTGGCTGACCAATTAGAAAAAGAGTCCCGAAGAGCGGGAAGCTCTCGTCGGTTTGAATTGATTATTTTAGCATGACGTCATGGTCACGGTAGGATAGTTGGAAAAGTCAGGAAGGTTAGCTTTGGAGAGAATATTCTAAACGTAAAAGTAAGTCATAAATGTTCGAATAGTAATATTTCTCAAGAGTAAAATCTATTTTCTCAGTCATGTTCCATTCTCTTGTCGATTGACGACCTTTCACTGTCACGAAATAAAATATCCAAAATTTCAGGTTAGTGTATCAGGTCGGGTACCCTAAACTCAAATTTCGGACAGTTGATTCTATTTCGTGACACTGAGAGGTCGTCAATTGACAAAAGAATGAAACATGACTGAGAAAATCCATTCTACAATTGAAAAATAATACTATTCAGACCCTTATAACTTACGTTTACGTTTAGAATGTTTTCTCCAAAAAGGCGTGTGCATGCCGATGTCAAAAACTATTCTCACCTTCCTGACGGCTGATATTTCCACCTATCCTAGCATGATACACTTTAAAAATATTTCTACTCAGACCTTTATGATGATGAGCAAATGTGCTAACGGACCGCAACATTTTCAACTGCGCAAGTCGGGGCCGTTTGAACCGTTTTCAATTACAACGCATAAGTCTGCGGAATTTTCGGATATGAGTACCCGCGCACTGCACCTCTCCGCTACGCTTCTGGTATTTTTCAGGCAAGATTCGCGACCGTCTCTCGCTCCTTGAGCTGAGAAACTGTGTGGGCTAGCAGTTATAATGACTAAACCGCGGGTTACTAAACTGAGAGTCAGGTGTATTTATATGTATTGTTATTGATATTATTTATTGATTTCAAATAGCCCCCGCTTTTCGGCACATGCGCAGTTGAACAAGTCTATTTGGGTAGAAAATTAACCTTGTTTGTTAAAAATTAATGTATTTAGTTAAAAAATCATGTATTTTGTTGAAAATTTGGTATTTTTATAGAAAATTTATCTTCTTGGTAAAAAATCACCCTTTTTGGTTAAAAATGCAACTGCTTGGTTGAAAAGTAATCTTTTTTGCATGAGGATTCATCTATTTTGAAGAAAATTCGTCTTTTTTTGTTGCATCAACAGTTTTCGATTAAAAATTAAAATCTCTCTGTTTTGTTGAAATATTCAACTATTTTGTTGAAAATTCATCTTTTTTGGTCGAAAATTGGTCGGAATAAATAAATAAAAAATTACAATTTTTTAAAATTTTAATCTGAAGTTTTATTGTTTCATTGCATATATAAAAGATTAAAATGCCGGTCGGCCACTGGAGCCAACCGACAATAAAGAATAAAATGTGTACTTTATTATGCAATATATGAATAAGCAGTGTCGGTCTGAGGTACAGAAATTAAAAAAAAAAATCATTCAATATAATGGAGTTGAAAAAATATGGAAAATATCGCATTTTGTACACTGTTTATTGAATGCAAAGCAAAAGACAAGTGAAGAGAATGTACACTCAGAAAAATGTTTGGAACAAATAAGATTTTTTGATTCTATATCAAAGCTAGATTTTGTTTGATTTAAATAAAATTTGTTTAAATGAAACAAATATTTCTTTGAATCAATCAAATTTTAATTAAGGAACAATATTCCCGGTTGGCAAAAATTTTTCTCACTAATTGAAATAAAAAAATTCGAGCTCTAAAAACTCAGAATTTTGTTATTCAAACTAATAAAAACTAAACTGCAAATTAAAGCATTCAAAGTGGATATCTTTTTAATTTAAAACTTTCTGACTGAAGCTTAAAAAATTTTTAATTAAAATTTCTTTAATTAAACCGCTGAATAACTTAAACGTATAAAATGAATGGTTTTTAACACTTTTCAATTACAAAATTTTAAATTAAAGCAATGTTCGAGTCAATAATCAGGTTCCTGGACGATGAAGTTTTCTATGATTTTACGAATTGAAATGATATTATCAGTCGTGTCTTATGAAATAAAAAACATTCTTTTTATAAAAAAAGCTGTAAACTTACGACAAATAATTATTCAGCAATAATTTTTGTATATAAAGATAGTTTTTGTAATCTAACTTTTTTTGCTGTCATCATTTATTAAAATTCAACCATTTTTCAAAAATTGGTAAGAAGCGACAGTAAAACAAATTCGATTGCCAAAAAGTTTGTGAGAATCAATGCTTTTCTAAGTTGCAAATTTTTTTCATTAAGAATGTTTTTTATTTGAAATGACATCATCAGTAGTATGATGTTCATCTTTAAAATCCTAGAAAAAATACTTTTTAGAGACCTGATTTTTGGAACGACGACTACCTTAACTATTCGAAACTGTGTTTTTAATTTCTTCAAGTTAAAAATGTACGATTAAAATGGAAGATATGTAAAAGAAAAAGAAAAAGTTATTAATTGAACTTAATATTCCAAAAAAGTTTATATTGTACTTATATAAAATTGCGTTATATTATGCAATATGGAACTTCTTACACTTAAAGTTATGGAATATATGTTTCTTCGAGAAATTTGTAAAATTCCCGATAAAAATGAAATTCACTGGCATTTCCCAGTGTTTCCCGGTCTCAAAAAATTCCCGGTCATTTGTCGCTTTTCCCGATCCAGCGGCCACCCTGAAAAGGGAATTCAAAATTACAGTTGTCAAACTTCGGACATAAAAACCGAGCGCAAAGCGCCAGATCTGACAGACGCGCGCTACTTTTTGTTATTAATGGTGTGAAGAATTGTGGTTCACACACGATATACTGTAAAAGATCTTGCAATTGGTTGGTGAGCGCCTACTAGACATTCTGCGATTTCTTCTGGGGTTAATTCTTCAACCGCGCCGCTGTGCATATTTATTTTCGCCCGCTTCGACCGCGGAAGAATAGGTTTATATAGTCCATGGAAAGTCGGATGTCTGCCTGATATTCTTCTCAATATTGCACAGATGTCACCATTGGAAGTCGATAATACAAGTTGTTCTCCGGGTGGTATGGGCTTAAGGGTCTGATTTAGGTTTCTCAATCGAATTGGTTTATCGGGAGGAAAAACGTATCTGCGAAGTTCAAATATCCGGTTTTGATTCTTTTGGGGAATAAGTCGAACAAATTCAAGTTCTTCAAAGTAATATCCAAGTACGCGTGGAAAAGTTTGCTTGAGAGAAGGAGACCTGGACCTGGCACGAAGATACGTATCGGGACGTGGAAGAGACCCGGCAGAAGAAGAAAGCCTGGCATGAGGAGACCTGGATCTGGCACGAAGAGGAGGTTCAGCACGTTGAGCAGACCCGGTAGAAGATTGAGGTATGGCAGGAGGAGACCTGGAGCTGGCACGAAGATGTGTATCGGGAGGTGGAGTAATCCCGGCTGAAGAATCAGGTCTGGCAAGATGAAAAGTCCTTTCTGGAGAATGTCTGTCAGAAGAAGAAGAAGAAGAAGAACGACTGCCACGAGGAACACTAGGAATAGGATCGCCGTTAGGGAAACACTCGAACTGTGAAGATAACTCTGCAATAAGAAATAGAGAATAACATTTTTCTTAAAGTACAAAATCGTACATTGGTATGTCATGAGTTGTGAATGTGGTCGTAAATTTCAATTTAGAATTCCGCTTATATTAAGGAATTCCAAGTGTGGTTATGCGTGGAATTCCACTTGAAATTCGGGTGGTAAATTTATACAATTAACGTAGAAATTCCACGTGGAATTCCTCGTAAATTAAGAAAAGTACGTGCACTTTTTACGTCGATTTCTACGTGAAACTCTATGTAGAATTGCAAGCGGAACCACCTCTAGAATGATAGAATAAGACATATTAATATGGTATTCGGGGTATACAGAATTCAAAAATGCTATACTCTATATATACTACAAATGTTATGCGTTACAAGCGAGAAAAAAAATCGCGTGAAATTGGCTATATTCGCTAGCTCTACGGACGTCGAATATCGAATTTTGAAAAATGAATTTCCAGAGTTGATTATTCGTTCTTCTTGGTGAAAATTGATTAGTTAAACATTCACCTCTTTGGTTGAAAATACAAATTTTTTTGGTTGAAAGATAATTTTTTGTTGTTGAAAAGTGTACTATTATATTCTTGGTGGAGAATTAAACCATTTCTTCAGAATTTTTTTTACTCTGGACTGAAGAATCTTTCTTGGTTAATAATTCGATTCTTTTCTCGAAAATTCGTTTTTTGGTTTGAAAATCCATCCGCTTGGTTAGAAATGTCACCTTTTTTGGTTCAAAATGCAACTATTCTTGGTTCAATGTTAATTCTTTTTGGTTAAAAAGCCTACTAGCATATTTTTGGTGATAATTTATCCTTTTATGATTGAAAATTGTATTATTGGACTGAAAATTTAAACATTTTCTTGAAAATTCAACAATTTTGATATAAAGTCATTCTTTTTGGTTGAAGATTCAACTGTCATGTTGAAAATTGATCTATTCGGTTCGAAAATTCATCCCTTTTGGGAAAAAGTTGATATTTTTTGGTTCAAAATGAAACTCTTTGACTGCAGATTCTGTTTTGTGTTAGCATTCTACAATTTCATCGAAAATTCGTTTTTCTGTTTGGTCCCAGTAAAAAAAGACTAATTCGGGAGGATTGCGGTGAATTAACGTGTTGACATTCGCCCGAATTCTGCATTCTGATTCGTTGAAACGAATTGGGCCCGAGCGAATTGAATGCGTTTCAATTCGCCTTAATTCGTGGTCGAGGTCAGTTCGAAAAAATGAAATAAAAACTGCATGCCTCGAGACTCGAACCAGCGATCTCAAGTGTATAAAGTCTAGAGGGCGAACACTGAGCTGCGGGACTCAATGATATTTACTTACAACGGATCCTTTATGCCGAGCGCGTTGGTTATAGCTTACGAATTCGATTGAATAGCCCAGTCTTTAACTGTATTCGCGCTGGCGAATTCTGGCGAATTGGGGCTTGACTTAAAATCTCGCGAATTAAAATGAATTGGCGGACACTGGAAATAATTCGTGCTGACGCATTCAAATGAATTAGATCCCCTAACAATTTTTCGCTGAATTCGGGCGAATAGGATATTTGAAGACTTATTACTTTTCACGAATTCACCAACATCTCCAATTCGAGATTGTCGCAAAGCAAGATTCACGTCGGCTCCTGGCGAATTCTTCTAAATTCGTCCCAATTAGTTTCTTTTCACTGGGGTTGAATTCAGCGGGTTTTTATTCTAAATTTGAATCTTTTTTGTTTCAAAAATCAACTATTTCATTTTTCGTATGGACTGACCTGGTGTAGTTTTTTGCAAATTGTAATTTCTTTAAAGTTTTTATTTGAAGACAGCTGGAATAGGGTTGAGTTGATGAGGATATCTACTAGATTCTTTGAAAGGTGACTGTTACGATTATATTCAATTTAGACTTTTTGGGCTGTTTTAGCTCAAGGCAGCTAAGATAGGGCTCATTAAATGGGCTAGGGCTGGGGTTTCCAATGTTTTATTAATACTATTAGGATGAGGATATCTAGTAGATTAAATAAACCGCAACTGGTGTGGTTCTTTTCAATTTGATTATTTTTGGCGTTTTTAGATGCCCCATATTTTCCATATATGTGGTGGTTTCTGAGGGTTGAAGTTGGCTGCACATTTTTACATAAATCAAGTGGATGAGAATAAGCCTATATAGATCTAATTTCAGATAATGGATAGGCTGGCAAAATTTAAGGTTTTTGAGAGACCTATACGTTATCAACTAAAGTCCCTTGATAACAATTAATAATGACCCATAAGGACTGTGTGAACTCTATTGAATATACGTGAAAGGGCAGTGTTGGGCAAGTGCAAAGTTACACCCCGTAGAATAAATTGCAAAAATTCTGTTTTGTGGAAGACTTAAAAAAAATTTACTTCAAATTATAGATATACTATATTATTATATTTACCAATAGAATTGAGGATCATGGCCAAGAATAAGACCAGAGAACAGAGAATCTTCATCTTTTCGAGCTAGAGGACAAACTGATTAATGCAATAATCAAGAAGTTGATTAACAATTTGACTAATAACTGCTTTATTAGCTTATACATTTATATAATCTATACTACAGTCGTTATCTCTCAAATTATAAGGCGTCTACATTGTCCGTATGAAATATTTAGATTAGACAAGAGGCAGTGTAAATAAAAAAAATGTGGTCACATATTTTGATTATGTGATCTTTTGCGTTTTCGGGAAAGCTGTTTTTTACAAGTCAATTCATATAGTAGCTATTCTAACGACCCATTTAAAGCTTCAAAAGACTAATATAAATTCTACAAAAAATGTTTGAACAACTATCTCAAATAATAATGATTAGTAATATTATTATAATTGTAGGGTGTCCAGATGCCTGAGTGGAAAAATGAGGAAATAACCGCGCCAACCGCCCCCGATAATAAGACGAAAATTAAACATTTTTTTGGATTAGCAATTTTTTTAAATGTTTATTTGCCGACACATACAATGAAACAAAATTAATACATTCAATTATTTATTGAAATTTGCATATTTTCCAGAATCTCCAATGGCACGCAATAACTTTGAATTTTCAGGTTTGAGCAGATAACGGTAAAATTCAACGCTACTGTCACGTCAAAAGTATTCCTGAAGCTTGCGTATTTTGGGTCCTTACTAAGTTTCACCGACAGGTACACTTGCTTTTTGGCATGGTGAAAAATAATCACGGATTTTTGCAAGTAAAATCAACGAGTAACAGCAACGGCCATATTGAAACATACACTAGGGGAACCCAAAGATCACCAAAGATGGCAGTGATGCCAATGTGGGCGCCTTGAGTTACTGCGCATGCGTTAGGGTTGCGCGTTGGTTGGCCGCGATTGGCGCGACATTCAAAATGGGTATTAAAAACAATCTTTTCAATAACATAAGAAGTTATTATAAAATACACGAGCATACATATAAACTCTATAACTTTTGATTTCAATTAAGATTCAACTAAGTTTTTCTAAACATACACACCAGATTTCAAGATTAGATATAATACTATTTTTAATAATTAGATTCAAATAAGAGATTAATCATTTTCGGAATCTGATGTAAATATACAATGAAACTATGCTGACGTCAGATTTTATGACATTCTTATCGGGATCCTATTTATAGTTACAAAATGATCTGAGTTTCACAATGTAAAATGATATTATATTTGGCAGAGACAAAGAAACTTGTAGGCTGAAAAAGGCCAAAAACAGTGATTTTATTTATAGAAATTGATAAAAATTTAATTTTTGGCAGAAAATTGGTCTTTTTTAATTAAAAATTCAACTGTTTTGTTGAAAATTCTTCTTTTTTTTGTACAAATCTTGGTTGGAAATTCAACTATTTGGTGGAAATTTATTTACTTTGTTGAAAATGCGTCTTTTTTATTGAAATCAACTCTTGTTGAAAATTTGTCAGTTTAATTTTAAAATTCATCTCTTTTGGTAGCAATTTCATTTTTCTGGTTCAAAAATGCTACTTCTTCTTGACTTGAAAGTTCAACAACTTGATTGACATTTTTGTTTGTTTTTTGACTAACAAATTTTTTTATTTTGTTGAATTTTCATCGTTTTCGTTTGAAAATTCAGCTCTTTCTGTAGAAAATTGATCTTCTTGGTTAAAAAATTAACTTCTGGTTGAAAATTCATCTCTTTCGTTGAATGTAGAACACTCTTCTCGTAAATCTATTCTGTTGGTTGAAGATTCATCATTTTTGGTTGAAAATTCAACTATTTGTTAGTGAATTAACTTTTTTGTTGAAAATTCATATTTTGAGGTGGAAAATTCAGCTGTTTTGTGGATAATCCGTCTTTATGCCTTAAAATGCAACATTTTGGTAGAAAATTAACTTTTTGTTAAAAATTCGTATTTCTGGCTCGAAATGCAACTCTTTGGTTGAAAATTAACCTGTTTCAATTCAGAATTGAAGTATTTTGTCGAAGTTTCGTTTTTGTGGTTAAATCCAGCTGTTTTTTTATTTTACATTAAAATCTTTTTTTTTTAAATATCAACCATTACTTTTTTTGTCTTTTTGGCTTGAAAATTGAACAATTTGTTGGAAAATTCAACTATTCTGTTGAACATTCATCTTTTTGGTTTGAAAATTCATCTTTTTCTGTAGTGATATTACCTTGTTTTGGTTGAAAATGCAACTGTTTTTAGGTAATTCGTATTTTCGTATCGAAAATTCAAAAATTTGAGAGCCGATTTATCTATTTGCTTCAAAATTCGTCTTTTTTTGGTAGAATATCAATTTTTAGGTTGAAAAAGCTACTGTTTGGTTGTAAATGTACGCATTCGGTTGTAAATTCGCCTTTTTTGGTAGAAAATCAATTTTGTTGCTTAAATTCAAGTGTTGTTTTATACAAACATCACATCCACTGTTCAAACTATTTAGTTAAAAAATTATGTAATTTTTGGAAAATTCGTCTTGTTTGTTTAAAAATGTATGTATTTTGTTTAAAATTATTATTATTTTTTTTAATTTTCCGGTATGTTATGATTTGTTGAGAGAGAATTGTGATTCTCCACAAATAGCCATAGAATAGGAAGAAGATATTACTTTTCAAATATCACCCACATAAGACTGTTTTATAGTGTCCCAAAGAAAGCCCATAAGTGATAAATTGGGTTTTACGAGTTTTTGGCGTTAATTACGACTTTTATGCGGTTTCTTTTTTATATTAAAATTGTTTCTAATATATAAAATACTACTTTCTACTAATAATTAGATGTTTACATGAATTGTTTAGAAAATTCAGCAATTTTGTCTTAGAATAGAGTTAGAAAGTCGCGTGTTTTTTTGAATTTTTCAACTTTTCACTCAGGGCCAAGCAATAATCAATTATATTTGAAAGAAATATTTGTTTAAATTATTTATTACTATTCATGATAATATTATCTCAGAATAATGCTAGAAAGATGCAGTTTTTCTAAAATGTTCTATTTTTTGTCCCTCCGCACGCACGCATCCCTCCGCACGCACCCTAAATCTCTTGCCCCTGGCAAGCCCCGCTAGAGATGTTAGCTTATTGACTAGGGGGCTGCGATTCCAGCAAATGTTTCTGAGAATGAATCTGTTTGCAAGAAGGGAGCTTCTCAGGGAAAGGGGCTACTCGGAGAGATGCACACTGGACCCGATGAAGTCTATCGAGCGATGTTTTGCTCGCACGGAAAAAAAATGAGCCCCGTACTCCAGACACGCTCTAACCAGTCCCCTATGGACCATAAGGAGCAGAGCGGGAGACTCAGCCCTGGCATAGTTGACATTTGGGCATGGAGATTGAAAGTCTTGTACCTATCAGCAAAACGCCATGCGCGTACATAGTGACTTTAACCCCATCCGGGAGGAAGCTTCACAATAATCTCATCGCTAGCCCAAAGAGAATCGGAGAGAAGACACCCCCCTGGGGAACCCCTACCCCACAGATTCTCGGCTCAGGGCCATTTGACGAAAAGAACAACTTCCTCCTGCTAATCAGAAATGAAATGACATTAAGAAGCCTGGCAGGAACACTGAGCTCTCTTAACCCGTCAATAAGAGCACCAGGCAAAACGGAGTTAAACGTGCCCTATATGTCTGGGGACAGAGCAAGAGTTCCCTTGACAGTTGTTGTGTTCTGCTAGATACTCTAGTCTCTTCTGAACTATCCTTTCTAAAAGTTTACAGGAAGGAGGCGGTCAAGGAGATCAGACCAAAGCTCTTGCCCCCCGATTTTGACATAAAGTGGACCAGTGTGTCACGCCATCAGTCTGGGAGTGAGGACTCCCTGAACATGGCATTGAACAGGACCTGCACAAATTGCAGTACCCTGTCGGAAAGCCCTCTTATCGCCTTGTAGGTTATCCCATCCATGTCCGGAGCCGACTTCACTCTGCACGCGGCAAGAAATGCAGAAAACTCCTTTCAGGAGAAATCCTTGTTCATACAATTCGGCTCATCAACCCTTCGAACCGGTTCTATCTTTATTGGAGGAATATCTGAGCGCACCAACTCCTCACGCAGCTCTCTGATTACTTGGGAATTCGGATCTGTGATTATATGAGTGCTGTGGGACTGTGAACGAGCGGCAAGAGACTTAACACTCCGTCATATTTTGATCAGGCCACAAGCTGGATCCATAGATTCACAGAATGCTCAAAAGGCTTGGTATTTCACCTCACGGAGAAACTGTTTGACCTCATTATCGGAAACCTTGTATTCTGCCTTTAACTCCGATGTCTGGTTAGCCAAGATTTTTTTTCGCGCTGCGCTCTTTCTGGCCTGCGCCATCTGGCATTCCTTGTTCCGCCAGAGAGGCTACTTCCTCTTAGCGGTCCCATTAGAAGAAGGCGCGGAAGGCACCATTAGCCTCTAAAACCACGTTGACGAATCGGTCGTAGGTCGAACTCGGACTCTCGCCTTTCGACAAGACCTCAGACAGAGCCGGAACGAAATCATCCATCTGTCTATTAAAAAGGAACCAATCCATAGATTGAACGCTAAATCTATTGGAGGAAGATGTTACAAGAAGAAGCGTCGCATAAAATCTACAAAAGACAGGAACGTGAAATGAAGAATAGGAGTTGCACCCCGCCCTGCACAAGGCAATCGGGATGAAGCCCGGCTCACAAAAAAACTAGGTGGAGGTTGTTGGAGAGGGAACCATAGGAAGAAAAGATAGCAGGCTCTGAGTCATTGAGAGGAACCAATCCAGAATCGAAGAAAGCCGCGCAGAGGTACCTGGGCATTAAAATCGCCGCAGAGTAGAATCTTTCCATGCTCACTTATTTTGACAATCAAATTCAACCAGACGTCACAACGGACCCTAGCTTCTGGAGGTGCATACACAGCCGTAACCGCCATTTTTCCTAAAGAGGAGGACAAAGTGATGCCCACCACATCGATGTCCCCAGACCAGGGGCTCTCTAAGTCCATCCTGTCAATGAAAAATTCGTCCTTCGCGAAAATGAGAACGCCTCCGCTCACACGTCCATTCCTTCTATCCGACCTGTATGTAAAGTACCCCAGAATCTCAAAGTTAAGCTCCTGAGACTACTCATTCCATTTATTCAATGCAAAGACAAACACGAAATCCAACTGATTGAAACTAGCAAACGTAGTAGAGTTAATCAGAATTGTCCTATGCTTTGGTAGTGCGAGCTAAGATTATTTCCAAAACCCAGTTATGCGATAATGAAGGGCGGGTACCCAGTAATACTTAAGATTAACATTTCTAAGAGAGACAAACAGTTTAGAATAAGAAAAACTGAAATATTCTAACTTGATATCTAGACATGCAAAAACAAAGCAAGGCAATAGTGCTCTTAAAATAAAAAATCCATCCATTTAGCTCATTAAAATCCTCAAACATACAATTAACAAAAGAGAGCTTAAAAACCCTTAGCATGAACAAAAATTCCAGGAGAACTAAATTAAAACCAAAAAGAATAACCAAAAAAAAGCCAAATTAAATTAAGCTATAAAACAGACCTTATGCTTCCTCAACAATTGAATAGGATTTGTGGATAAAATGTAGAGAACATTAATCTGTCCTTATACTCCTGTACCTCAATGGTAGAAAAATCTAATTAATTGGCAGTGTGATATTTCTTCACGCATCGGATTTCCACTAGGGTGAATGCAAAAAAAATTCCTGATGTTTAACGAAGGTTACTATCACGAAGTAGTATAAGGAGATCCAACTCTAATATAAGGATACCCCCCATTCTTCCGTGCCCACTTCCTATAGCATACCCACAGCATAGCAGATTAGGTATTGTAGCGCCTCTCATGAGAGAATTTGAAACTGTTGAAAACCAACGGCAAAACCTATGTTATAACGGTCTTCCGCAAGAGGCGCTAAAATACGTTATCTGAAGTGCTATAGGATGTGGGCTGGGAGAAATGGGGGTACAATTTTCCGAAATGGCCCATAGAGTTGGATCTCCTTATACTACTTCGTGGTTACTATGAAGCGGCCCGAGGAAATTGAATCTAAAAATATCTCTCTCTGAAAGTAAATATTTAAATAAATAATGTAATATGTGTTTAAAAATATAAAAAGGACAAAGTTAAAATAAAGGCACTTATAAATTCTAATTAACAAGATCAAATAATAATCTGACAATTGTCCCTTCTGTAGAGATACTCTTATCAGTGACTAAATAGTACCACTGAATTCGGTACTTTGATCACCCGCATAGGATCCACCAAAATTTACAAAAAGTTGCTATATTTCCCAATGACCTTACATATCATCGAATTAGAAAGTTCGAGCTTTAGTTTAGCTCTCCAATACAGACAAAACCAAATCCTAATACCAGCCAACTTATAGGACCTGGTTCCGTATGAAGATCAGCAAAGGACTGCTAACCTAGAATTATGGAAAGAGAGAACAAAAAGGAAGAATCAAGTTTGTTAAGCAAGGAGGTTACTTTCCAGTATATAATAATAGTCTGCGGCAAAAATTTAGAGAATTCCTAAGTTTTCCAGAATCTGAGCTCAGTAACAAAAGAGAAATGTCGAGGTAAAGGAAACTATCAATAAAGTCACAGATTTCAAATTCCTTACCTACGTATAGCTCTCCCAATCAAACAAAGCTTAATCCAAGCTAACTCGCAGGACCTGATACCGAAAGAGAAGAAAAAGGAAGTTTGCCTGAAGTTATAAAAGAATAAAAGAGATCAAGATTCAATAAGCAAGCTGGTTATTGCTCTGAATTCCAATATCCTCACGTTGAGGAGAAGGAACAGAGGCAGAGGGAGAAAAGTCGGGAGTGGAGGCCGCAGAATTGACATGCTTATTTTAAGTTACGCAGTTTCGTCACCTCCCACCACGGTCCCTGTACGGGCTGTACGGTCACGTCCGCGTCAGTGGCTGACCAATTAAAAAAAGAGGCCCGAAGAGTGGGAACCTGTCTTCCGTTTGAATTGAGTATTTCAAGCATGACGTCATGGTCATGATAGGATAGGTGGAAATGTCAGGAAGGTTAGCTTTGGAGAGAATATTCTAAACGTAAAAGTAGTCATAAATGTACGAATAGTGATATTTCTCAAGTGTAAAATCTATTTTCTCAGTCATGTTCTGTTGTTATCATGTTTTCTCTTGTCGATTGACGACCTTTCAGTGTCACGAAATAAAATATCCGAAATTTCAGGTGAGTGTATCAGTTCGGGTACTCTAAACTTAAATTTCGGACAGTTGATTTTATTTTTTGACACTAAAAGGTCGTCAATCGACAAAAGAATGGAACATGACTGAGAAAATAGATTCTACACTTGAAAAATAATACTATTCAGACCCTTATAACTTACCTTTACGTTTAGAATATTTTCTCCAAAAAGCCGTCTGCATTCCGATGTCAAAAACTATGCTGACCTCCCTGACGGCTGACATTTCCACCTATCCTGGCATGATACACTCTAAAAATATTTCTACTCAGACCTTTATGATGATGAGCAAATGTGCTAACGGACCGAAACATTTTCAACTACGCAAGTCGGGGTTGTTTGATCCGTTCCCAATTACATCTTTTTGGGTCGAGAAGTTAACTATTTTCTTAAACTTTAGTTTATTTAGTAAAAAGTTAACCACTTGGTTGAAAATTCATATTTTTAGGTTGAAAGTTGAACAGTTTGGTTGAAAACTCAGCTATTTCGTTGAAAATTCACCTTTTATGGTATACAAACATATTTTTTGGTCGAAATAAATAAATAAACAAATTAAATTTTTTAAAATTTTAATCTAAAAGTTTATTGTTTCATTCCGTATATAAAAGATTGAAATGCCAGTGGGTTCGAGGGTTCGAGGTAGAGAAATGAAAAAAAATTCCTGCAATATAATAGAGTTAGAAAAATATGGAAATTATCGCATTTTGTACACAGTTTATTTAATGCAAAAGACAAGTGAAGAGAATGTACAGTCAGAAAAATGTTTGAAACAAACATTTTTTGTTCCTTTACTCTCTTAAAATGAACCAGTGAAATCTCACTGGTTGAAACAGCCAGAAGTGTGTCACTGACAATCAGTGAGATTTCACTGGTTCACTCAGTGGAATTTCGTTACTGGTTTAATCAGTGAGGTTCACTGGTTTCTCCATACCAGTATTCATCTGGTCATACGCGTTGATTTGCAAAATTTTCTTTTAAAAACCGCACTTTACTTTTACAAAACTAAATGAGGACCGGGCTACAATATAATAGGATATAATAATATTTTGCACCAAGTGGCCGGGTGCCTCCCCACTTTAAGCGAAAGATATCATATCCCCTGATTATTGCAGTCAGGCCTTAAATAATTATAACACAAACACTAGTATACGATAAAACTTTAGTTGAGGCACTTACTGGTTCACTCAGTCAAAGTGGGAAAAGCACTGGTTCACCAGTGATAATTCAAAATACTGATTCAACCAGTGACAATTTCACTGGTTCAGTATATTCGTCGAAGTCGAAGGAACTTAAACAAATTTACGGTGGCCATTTCAATCAAGGAACAAAATTACCGGTTCGCAAACCTTTTTCACACTAATTGAAACAAAAAAATTCGACCTTTAAAAACTCAGAATTTTGTTTTTTGAAATAATAAAATCTGAACTGCAAATTAAAGCATTCAAAATGGATCTCTTTTAAATTTAAAACTTTCTTATTGTAGCTTGAAAAATTATCAATTAAAATTTCTTTTCAATTAAACCGCTGAAGATTTTGATTGTAAATTAATTTTTAAAATTACATGTTACACTTTTACACATGCAATTTTTAAAAACACACAATTTTAAATTGAAGTAATGGTCGAGTCAATAATCAGGTTCCTGGAAGAAGAAGTTTTCTATGATTTTACGAATTGAAATGATATTATCAGTCGTGTCTTATGAAATAAAAAACATTCTTTTTATAGAAAAAGCTGTAAACTTACGACAAATAATTATTTAGCAATAATTTTTGTATATGAAGATAGTTTATATAATTTAATTTTTTTTGCCGTCATCATTTATTAAAATTCAACCAGTTTTCAAAAATTGGTAAGAAGCGACAGTAACAAAATTCGATTGCAAAAAAGTTGGAGAGACTTAATGCTTTTGTAAGTTTCAAATTTTTTTCATCAATAATGATGGTTTTTATTTGAAATGACATCATCAGTATTATCATATTCATCCTTAAAATCCTAGAAAAATTACTCTTTAGAGATCTGATTGATGGTGTGAAGAATTGTGGTTCACACACGAAATACTGTATAAGCCCTTATTACTGAGTTTTGGGTCCCAACTGGACATTCCGCGATTTCTTCTGGGGTCAATTCTTCAACCACGCCGCTGTGCATATTTATTTTTGCCCGTTTCGATCGGAAAATGATAGGTTTATATAGTCCACGGAAAGTCATTTGTCCGTTTGTTCTTATTTCTAATATTGCACAGACGTCACCATTGAACGTTGATAATACAATTTGTTCTTCAGTTGGCATGGGATTAAGGGCCTGATTATGGTTTCTCAATCGAATTGGTTTATCGGGAGGAAAAACGTATCTGCGAAGTTCGAATATCCGGTTCTGATTCTTTGGGGGAATCAGTCGAACAAATTCAAGTTCTTCAAATTTTAATCCAAATACGCGTATAAAAGTTTGCCTGAGAGGAGGAGACCTGGACCTGGCGCGAAGAGGTGGCTCGGCAGGTGGTTGACATCCGGGAGAAGTATGAAGTCTGGCAGAAGGTGGAGACCTTCCAGGAGAATTTAGCTCAGGAAAATAAGAAGGTCTGCTACGAGGAACACTAGGAATAGGTTCGCCATTAGGCAAACACTCGAACTGTGAACACAATTCTGCAACAAGAAATAGAGAATAACATTTTTCTTAAAGTACATAATCGTATGCTGGTATGTCATGAGTTGTGAATTTGGTTGTAAATCTCAACGTCGTAGCTAGCAAAGGACGATAAAGAAACGATAAAGAAATATTCGACAAGTAGGACCCTTTTAAGGATTTATTCACCAGAAGCTAGTGCAGAACTACATTGCAATGCATCAACAAGCGGGTTTGGTGCCATTCTTTTACAAAAGCAGGACGACGGCTCGTTCAGGCCAGTTATGTATTTTAGCCAGTGAACGACTCCTGAAAAGTCAAAATACCACAGCTTTGAACTGGAATGTCTTGCGGTTGTTTACGCAATAAAACGTTTCCACATATACCTTGATGGAGTAAAATTCAAGATCACTACAGATTGTGATAGTTTCCGTCTAGCGCTTAGTAAACAAAACGGCAACCCACGAATTTCGCGATGGGCACTTTTCTTGGAAAGGTACGTTTACGAAATTGTATATCGACCCGGCAAACACATGAACCACATCGACGCGTTAAGTCGCTGGATCCGCATGATAGAGTGTAATACGTTCGAAAGAACTCGATTAATTTGTCAGGACCGAGACGAGGAAATTTGTAGAATCAGGGATAACCTTGGAAAAGGAGAGCTAAAATTGTATGAACCTCGCGATGGTCTAGTATACCAGAAATACAAGAATAAGAGATTGTTGTTCTAAGCACGGTAAGCAATGGAAAAAAACATAATTGGATCTTGTCACGATGATTCAGAACATGCAGGTGTGGGCAAAGTTATTAACAATGTTTCCAAGATTTACTGGTATCCTTGAATGAATGGAAAAATTAAAGAGTTATCGCGAACTGTCTCCGATGCGTTGAATATTTGCCATTGAGTGAAAAACCAGAAGAATATCTCTATAACATTCCAAAGGGAAATCTTTGCAATTACAGTAGACCCAAGCGTATAATTACAGATAGTGGAACTGCGTCTACATTTAGCGTCTTTACGGAATTTCTTAGGTCTGAAGTTATAGATCCTGTTCTTATTGCCTCGTGCTAATGAACAGGTTGAAAGATTCAATTGCGTGATTACTCCTATGAATTCTAAGTTATGCGAAAGTTCAGATAGATGGGATCGTATATTAGATCAAGTCGCATTTGCAATAAATAACACAGGAAACACACCTGGAAGAGAATGAGTCTATACAGAGTTGATTTTCGATAATGGATAGGCTGGAAAAATTTGAGGATTTTAAGGGACTCATACATTATCAACTAAAGTCCCTTAATAATAATTAATGACCTATACGGACTCAGCAAACTCTATCGAATATACGTAAACGGGCACTGTTGGGCACGTACAAAGTTGCAATTCGTAGATTAAATCGCAAAACTTATGTTTTGTAGAAAGCTTGAGAAACATTTACTTAAATTATAGATATATTATATTATTATGTTTACCAATAGAATTGAGGATCATGGCCAAGGATAAGACCAGAGAACAGACAATCTTCATATTTTCGAGCTAGAGGACAAACTTATTAACGTATGAATGAAGAAGTTTTTAACAATTTGACTAATAAATATTCTACTGCTTCATTAACTTATATAATGTATACTGTAGTCGATATCTCTTATATTAAAGGCGTCACCATAGGTCTGATGAAATATTTACATTTGATAAGAGTTAGTGTCATGAAAAAAGATTTGGTCACCAATTTAAATTAAAACTGATGTCATTAATGTAATCTTTTGCGTTTTCGCGAAAGCTGGTTTTTACAAGTCAAATTTATATAGTAGCTACTCTGAAGCCTCATTAAAGGCTTTAAAAAACTAATCCAAATTCTACAAAAAATGTTAGAATAACTGCGTCAAATAATAATAATTAGTAATATTATTATAATTGGCCGAGTTCGTGCGTTCATCTATAACGCTTATCACACCGTTGAGTCTAAACGTACGGACATGGTAATAGGAAGAGGGAGGTGGAAAAGGGAAGTAGCTGCTACAAATTCAACTGATATGATTCAACTAAGTTTTTTCTAAACATACATCAGATTTCAAGATTTGATATAATACTATTTTCAATAATTAGAATCAGAGAAGAGATTATTCATTTTCGAAATCTGATTTACATATACAATGAAACTATGCGGACGTCAGATTTTATGGAATTCTTATCTGAACCTTATTTCGAATCACAAAACGATCTGAGTTTCTTAATGTAAAATGATATTATATTTGGCCGAGAAAAAGAAGTGTTGTTTATATAATAAACGAATGAAAATGCATGCTTTAATTCAAAGAAATGTATGTGCAGAAACTAGTTTCAAAGAACAACCGTTTGAAAGTTTAGAAAATTACGAGACATAATCAAAATTCATAAGATCAAGTGCAAAGCTCACTCTGCAAATCTGGACCGTGAGTATGAATAAATATTGCGTGATTACCTTGTAACAATAAAAAATATTTATTCGTGACATGGAAATTTCTGCTCACGTAAAAATACGAGATTTGTCGGTTATCAGATGCAATGCCAGATCTAAAATCAGGAAGCGCCCTTTTAATATCAATCAAGAAAAGAAAATTGTTTTCCACATGTCGAAATTCGAACAAAATCAAATTTATTTTCAAGCTTAATTTATGAAGGTCTAATATTTATTTTTTCAAATAATAATTATGATAAGAAATTAATGCACGCGGCGAATATCGTATTTTTAACTTCGCAGAAATTATCATTTCACTGATAAACATTTTTTATGATCAGTCAGCAATCACGTAATATGTATCCATGTCCTTGATCTAGATTTAAAAAGTATGATATGCTCTTGATTTTAAAAGCAAAAAATAATGAGAAAGAATTTATTTGATCTGGTGAAAGACTAAAACTAAATTTTCTCGGAAGAGAATGATTTTTTCTTATCAAGCTTTTTAGCATTTTTTTCACTTTATCACTGTCTCCATTCGACTAGGACAGGGTAAAAAAGTGGGAACCCGAAATGACCACCTGCGGACAATATTTTCTCATAACTGGAAGCTTCTTTCCAATCAAACTTGTTTGCTATCGATTAAGCAAGATGTCAGCTTAGCAGCAGATTTTTTTAATTGCAGTTTTTTCCGGTCTCATAAAATTCCCAGTCATTTCCTGGTTTTCTTGGAACAGTGTGCGACATATATTATAACGGAGTGAAGAATTGTGGTTTATACACGAAATCCTAAAAAATTCCTTGCGGTTGGCATTTGGTTGCCTACTGATCATTTTGCGATTTCTGCTGGGGTCAATTCTTCAACCACGCCGCTGTCCATGTTTATTTTAGCCCGTTTCGATCGCGAAATGATCGGTTCATATAATCCAGGGAAGTCATTTGTCTGTTTGATATTATTTCCAATGTTGCACAGACGTCACCATTGAACAATGATAATACAATTTGTACTTCAGTTGGCATGGGTTTTAGGGTCGGATTTTGGTTTCTCAATCGAATTGTTTAGCAGGAGGTGTTCTGCTAGATACTCTAGTCTCTTCTGAACCATCCTTTCAAAGAATTTACAGAAGGAGGAGGTCAAGAAGATCGGGTGGAAGCCCTTGCCCCCCGATTTTGAAATAAAGTGGACCAGTGTGTCACGCCATCAGTCTGGGAGTGAGGACACCCTGAACATGGCACTGAACAGGTCCTGCACAAATCGCAGTACCCTGTAAGAAAGCCTTCTTATAACCTTTGAGGTTATCCAATCCATGTCCGGAGCCGACTTCACCCTGCACGCCGCAAGAAATGCAGAAAACTCCTTTCAGGAGAAATCCTTGTTCATACAATTCGGCTCATCAACCCTTCGAACCGGTTCCATCTTCATTGGAGGAATATCTGAGCAAACAAACTCCTCACGCCGCTGTCTAATTAATGGGGAATCCGGGTCTAACGATTACGTGAGTGCTGTGAGAGCCCGGGTGAGTGGCAAGAGACTTAACAGTCCGCCAGATATTGATCAGGCCAGAAGCTGGGTCCATATATTAACAGAATGCTCGGAAGGCTTGGTATTCCACCTCATGAATAAACTGTTTGACATCATTATCGACAACCTTGTATTTTGCCTTCAGCTCCCATGTCTGGTTAGCCAAGAATCTTTTTCGCGCTGCGCTCCTTCGGGCCTACGTCATCTGGCATTCCTTGTTCCACCAGAGAGAAGGCACCATTAGCTTCTAAAGCCTCTAAAACCACGTTGATAAATCGTTCGTAGATGGAACTCGGACACTCGCCTTTCTACAAGACCTCAGAGAGGCCCGGAACGAAATCATCCATCTGTCTATTAAGAAGGAACCAATCCAGAGATTGAACATTAAATCTATTAGAGGCAGATTTTGCAAGAAGAGAAGTCGCATCAAATCTACAAAAGACAGAAACGTGAATAGAAGAATGAGAGTTGTACCCCACCCTGCACGAGGCAATCGGGATTAAGTCCGGCTCACAAAAAACTAGGTCGAGGTTGTTAGAGAGGGAACCATAGGAAGACAAGAAAGTAGGCTCTGAGTCATTGAGAGGAACCAATCCAGAATCGAAGACAGCCGAGCAGAGCTACCTGCCCGTGTAGCTGGGATTGGGAGAGCCCCACATAAGAAAGTGGGTATTAAAATCGCCGCAGAGTAGAATCTTTCCATGCTCACTTATTTTGACAATCAAATTCAACCAGACGTCACAACGGACCCTAGCTTCTGGAGGTGCATACACAGCCGTAACCGATATCTTTCCTAAAGGGAAGACAAAGTGATGCCCATCACATCAATGTCCCCGGATCAGGGACCCTCTAAGTCCATCCTGTCAGTGAAAAATTCGTCCTTAACGAAAATAAGAACTACCCCGCTCACATGTCCATTCCTTCTATCCGACCTGTAGGTAAAGTACCCCAGAATCTAAAAGCTAAGCTCGTGAGACAGCCAGGTCTCCGTGATACACAGAAGATCCAATTCATTTACAAAGCGGAGAGATTCGATCTCGCCCCTCTTGCCGGAAACACTATGTGCATTGCAGTTGGCCAATTTTATGACCTTATTTCTGCCACTCATTCCATTTATTCAATGCAAAGACAAACACAAAATCAAACTGATTGAAGCTAGCAAACGTTCTGGAAGAGAAGAAAAAAAAATTCCGCCTGAAGTTATGAAAGAATAAAAGAGAACAAGATTCAATAAGCAAGGTGAGATCACTAGCCAGTTCTATGAATGAGCTTTGAGAGTGGCGAGAAAGAGCCAAGACTGACGAAGAAACATTTTGGGGATCCGTTCTGGATCCCAATATCCTCACGTTGACCTTACGTTTAGAATATTTTCTGCAAAAAGGCATGTGCATTCCAATGTCAAAAACTATGCTAACCTTCCTGACGGATGACATTTCCACCTAGCCTAGCGTGATACACTTTGAAAATATTTCTATTAAGGCCTTTATGATGATGCGCAAATGAGTAAGAGAGAGCAAGTGAGTACCCGCGCACTGCGCCTTTCCGCTACGTTGCTGGTATTTTTCAGTCAAGAGTCGAAACCGCCTCTCTCCTTGAGCTGAGAAACTGCGTGGGCTAGCAGTTCTGGGAATGACTAAACCGCGGGTTACTAAACTGAGAGTCGGGTGTATTTATCTGTATTGTTATTGATAGTATTTATTGATTTCAAATAGATCCTTGCTTTTCGGCACATGCGCAGTTTAAAAACTTGTTTACAGGGGGCGCATCGATGCAAGGCCGGGGCAGCCAATAAACGCCGCTTGAAAAAAATAACCTGACGACTCGCGGTAGAGGTGGGGGCCCCTCCAGCCTTAGAATAATTGGTCGTGTACGTTTCAACAGTTTTTGATAGAAAATCAAAATCTTTCTTTTTGTTGAAAAATTCAACTATTTTGTTGAAAATTCATCTTTTTTGGTCGAAAATTTGTTATTTTTATGTAAAAAATCCTTTTTTTAAAGTGAAAATATAACTATTGCAATTAAGGGGGGATCCTCATATAGATGGTTCAAAAAATCGATTTTTTTTATTGTAGAAATCGAAAGTACAACATTTCAAGAATATACTCATTTCAAGAATATACTGTCAAAATTTCAAACCGAAATTCAAATTGGTTTAGCCGCTATACGTATTTTCGCTAAAGTCCTTCGGCGCGCAGCGCAGGTAGGCAGGTGCGCGCTCGGGTCTAAAATGCGTTTTTCTCGAAAAAAAAATTTCTTGATTTTTCGATTGGTGAATTTTCAACTTAAAAAAAAAATACCATTTGAAAGATAATTTAATAATCTAGTCGATATACCTACTTGTTTTGAAAAAAAAATTATTTAACCGTTAATTTGCAATAATAATGAAAAAACTTTTTAATTTTTTTTTTTCAAAAGTCCGCCATTTTGTCATAGAATTTTTGTATACCCTAAAATTAGGTATATCGACGAGATCTGGACCTTACAATAACAGAAAAATCCTTTTTTTAGATTTCAGGGAGATGACGCGACGGCGAACTTGCACGCCAAATTGGGGAAAAAAAAGTTTATTGGTTTTGTTTTTTTTTACCCTCGCCCCTAATGAAAATTATGTAAAATAAAAAATATAGTATGTATTTTCAACACTTCAAGAATACACTGTAAAATTTTAAAATAAAAATATTGTATAGTTTTGTCACAATAAATTCACAAAGGTGGAGTCAATTTTTGTCCATCTATATGAGGATCCCCCCTTAAAGAATCATGATTTTAGTTGAAAATTTATCTCTTTGGTTGAAAGTTTAAATATTTTGTTGAAACTTCGTTTTGTTTAGTTGAGAATTTTTTTTTCGTTTAAATTATAAATATTCAATTTTTGTATTGTGTTAAAGATTCGTCTTATTGGTAGAAAAGTCATCTTTCTTGGTTCAAAATTCAACTATTATATTGAAATATCAACATAATAGTTCATGAAAAATAGTTGGCTCAAGCCTAATTATTTTGTTGAAAATTGTTTTTTTTTTCTTTCTGTTTAAAACATAAACGGTTTTTGGTTGAAGATGAATACTTTTCGTTCAAAAATTCGACTCTTTGGTAAAAAATGCATCTTCGTAGGTAGATAATGAAAGTAGTTAGTTAAAAATTCAACTATTTTGTTGAAAATTAATTTGTTTTGTTGAAAATTCAAGTATTTGATCAAAAAGTCATCTTTTTGAGTCGAAAATTCAACTATTTTTTTAAACTTTAGGTTATTTGGTAAGAAAATTCGTCCTTTTGGATTGCAAATTTGTTGTTGTTGAAAATTCAACTGTCTTCTAAAAAATTCAGTTATAAAGTTGAAAATGTAACGGCTTTTGTTTGAAGTTCAATCATCTCTGTTTAGAAATTTAACCACTTGGTTGAAAATTCATATTTGTAGGTTGAAAATTGAACAGTTTGGTTAAAAACTCAGCAATTTGGTTGAAAGTTCACCTTTTATGGTATACACACATACTTTTCGGTCGAAATAAATAAATAAACAGATGGAATTTTTTTATATTTTAATCTGAAATTTTATTATTTCATTCCGCATATGAAAGACTGAAATGCCAGTGGGCCACTGGAGACAAACGACAATATAGAATAAAATGTGTGCTTTATTATGCAATATATGAATAAGCAGTCTCGCCTCGAGGTACAGGAAAGAAAAAAAAATTCCTTCAATATAATAGAGTTAAAAAAACGTGGAATATATCGCATTTTGTACACAGTTTATTGAATGCAGAGCAAAAGACAAGTGAAGATAATGTATACTCAGAAAAATATTTGAAACAAACATTTTTTGATCCTTTACTCTCTTAAAATGAGCCAGTGAAATCTCATTGGTTGAAACAGCCGGAAGTGTGTCACTGACAGTCAGTGAGATTTCACTTGTTCAATTAGTGGAATTTCAACAGTAAAAAAATTCTATTGCAAAAAAGTTTGTGAGAATTAATGCTTTTGTAAGTTTCAACTTTTTTTCATTAAAAATAATGTTTTTTATTTGAAATGACATCATCAGTAATATCATGTTCATCCTTAAAATCCTAGAAAAACAACGTTTTAGAGACCTGATTGATGGTGTAAAGAATTGTGGTTCACACACGAAATACTGTATAAGATCTTGCTATTGGGTTTTGGGTGCCTACTGGACATTCCGCGATTTCTTCTGGGGTCAATTCTTCAATCGCGCCGCTGTGCATATTTATTTTTGCCCGCTTCGACCGCAAAAGAACCTGTTTATATAGTCCACGGAAAGTCGGTGTTCTGGTTGATATTCTTTTAAATATTGCACAGACGTCACCATTGGACTTCGATAATACAATTTGTTCTTTGGTTGGCATGGGCTTAAGGGTCTGATTTAGGTTTCTCAATCGAATTGGTTTATCGGGAGGAAAAACGTATCTGCGAAGTTCAAATATCCGGTTCTGATTCTTTTTGGGAATAAGTCGAACAAATTCAAGTTCTTCAAATTTGAATCCAAGTAAGCGTATAAGAGTTTGCCTGAGAGGAGGAGATCTGGAGCTGGCGCGAAGAGGTGGCTTGGCAGGTGGTGGACATCCGGGAGAAGAATGAAGTCTGGCAGGAGGTGGAGACCTTCCGGGAGAATTTAGCTCAGGAAAATAAGAAGGTCTGCTACGAGGAACACCAAGAATGGGTGCGCCATTGGGCAAACACTCGAACTGTGAGCACAACTCTGCAACAAGAAATAGAGAATAACATTTTTCTTAAAGTACAAAATCGTATGCTGGTATGTCATGAGTTGTGAATTCGGTTGTAAATCTCAACGTCGTGGTTAGCAAAGGACGAATAGGTCCTAGCTAGGACGACCTACTGAAAGGAAATTGGAAATATAAAATTAGTGTTGCTGAAAACAAAGCGTTCGAAACGATAAAAAAAATATTTGACAAGTAGGACCCTTCTAGGGTACTATTGTCTGGAAGCTAGTGCAGAACTACATTGAAATGCATCAACAAGCAGGTTTGGTGTCATTCTTCTACAAAATCAGGACGGCGGCTCTTTTAGGGCAGTTATGTATTTAGGTCAGCGAACGACTGCTGAAGAGTCAAAATACCACAGCTTTGAACTGGAATGTCTTGCGGTTGTTTACGCAATAAAACGTTTCCACATATACCTTGATGGAATAAAATTTAAGATCATCGCGGATTTTGATAGTTTCCGTCTAACGCTCAGTAAACAACACGTTTAACCCACGAATTTCGCGATGGGCACTTTTCTTTGAAAGGTACGTTTACGAAATTGTACATCGACCCGATAAACACATGAACCACATCAACGCTTACATTTTATGAACTTCGCGATGTACTAGTATATCAGAAAGACAAGAATAAAAGATTGTTGTTCTACGTGCCGGAATTAATGGAAAAAAATCTGCCCGCCCCGCGGGCACATTCTCATCGCTCGCAGCTCGCTTCGCAGGGCGCGCGACTGTTTGATGTCGCGCTTCGCGCTCGATCATATATTCATCTCGCGCTTCGCGCTCGATTATAAATTCACCTCGTCCTACGCGCTCTGGCGTATTGACATCGCGCTTTACGCTCGGTCCCTCTAGATTTTAGAACTTCGTGTTCGACTTCGATGAAAAAAAAGTTTATTCGCAAATATTACGAAATTATCAAAACCTCTACATATGAAGTGATTATTAAATTTGTTCCTATTTGAGACTGAAAAGGAACTTTATTTACTCAAGGTTCTATCGACCTTAGGGGCCATCCATATACCACGTGGACAGTTTAGGGGGGGAGGGGAAGTATGGCAAAATTTCACGCTCGTCCGCGAGGGGGGCCGGGGGGGCCGGGCTAGAATCCACGTGGACACACGTTCCTCTAAACATGCGAAAAATATACTGAAATGAGACAAGATATACTCGACTTACACTCGAATTTTTACATTCTCATCTCAATGAGAAGGCATTGGTTTTATGTGAAAAATGAATTTCGCGGATTCCATCAAATGTCGACGTCTTGAGGCCCCCTGAGTGAGAAAAAATAGTTTTTACGTCGGTGTCTGTCTGTCGTTGTTGTCGTCGTTGTCGTCTGTATATCGGATAACTTTTGAAATACTGCTTGGATTGGATCGTGCTTTGGCATACTTTTCAAGGGTATGAAAAGAAAGGTTAGTGAAAACAAAAAAGTTTGTTAGCCAGCTATTTTGGATGAAAATTCAAAAAGTTAGGCTATTCTAGAAAAGTTGAACAATTTACTTTAACAACTTTTTTCGATAAAAGCACAATTATCAGAATTTTTAGCATTTTCAAAATTCAAAAAACAAACGAATATGAAAATTTTAAGCCAAAAGACGCACGATATGAAAAACAAATCAAGACAAGAAAAACATTGATTTTTGAAAGCTCTACAAGATTATAAGAAGTTTTTGAAAAATCGAAAATTCGAATTGAGATCGCACAAAAAATAATGAAATATAAAAAATTCCATTTTGCGGTCAAACTATGCAAGATACAAAAAAAAATCTGCCCGCTTCGCGGCTCGCTTCGCTCGCAAGTTTGAGCGCGCCTAAGGCGCGCGAGTGTTGGATCTCACGCTTCGCGCTCGATCATATATTTATCTCGCGCTTCGTGCTCGATTATATATTCACCTCGCGCTACGCGCTCGGGCGTATTTACATCGCGCTTTACGCTCGGCTCCTCTAGATTTCTGAACTTCGTGTTCGACTTCGATGAAAAGAAAAAGTTTCTTTGCAAATCTTATGAAATTATCAAAACTTCTACATATTAAGTGATTGTTAAATTTGTTTTTATTTTAGACTGAAAAGGAACTTTATTTACTCAAGGTTCTATCGACCTTAAGGAACACATTCTCATCCAGACACTCGCGCTTCGCGCTCGATATTTGATTTGAAAATCATTTGAACCTTGCGTTCCACGCTCGGTTCTGTGCACCGTATGATAGAAACAAAAAAGTTTGAGCGTAATTTTTTTCGTAGCTCGTGTTATTCGTCTACAAATTTGATTTTTCTATTCTCAATGCTGTTTTTTACGAATAAAACAAAAACTACGCGTCATATCAAAAAGTGATTCATTAGAAATTTGTAGATCTTTTTTAGGTGCACAATTTTGGTGAGATGATCTTTTCTGGTATATTGCATAGTTTGACAGCAAAATGGAATTTTTGATTTTTCATTATTTTTTTTGTGCGATCAAAATTAGAATTTTTTATTTTCCAAAAAATTAAAAAAACTGTTATAAAAATATTATAGAATGTTCAAAAAGCAACGTTTTTCTCCTCGTGACTTTTTTTTTATATCGTGCGTTTTTCGGCCTAAAATGTTCATTTTCGTTTGTTTTTTGGAATTTTGAAAATGCTATAACTCCAGTAATTTTTTTTTATCACGAAAAGTCATTAGGATATTTTGTTCTTCATTTTGCGTACTACTAATAACCGTACATAGAATTTTCAAATCTTCAAAAAAAGTGGTCTCCAAAATTTTCAAAATGTGCTCACTTTTTGAATTTTTATCCAAAATAGCTGGTTAACGAACTCGTTCTTTTTTTTTAGGCCATGAAAAAGTGTGCCAAAGCTTAATCAAATCTGATCATTTTTTCGAAAGTTATCGTGGCTACAGACAGACAGACACCTTGGTAAAAATCGTTTTTTCTGACTCAGGAGGTCTCAAAACGTGGCGATTTGATGAAAACCGACTATGTCAAATTTTTCATAAAACCAATACCTTCTCATTAGACACATTTGTCGCTTAGGTTTTCACACTTCGTGTGCTCGCTATTGCGCGCTTCGCAGGCTA
>CAKNYM010045702.1:40321-71207 GCA_932195095.1 Andricus curvator | reverse complement strand
TTTTAAAGAACCATGATCGTAGCTTCCGGAGCCTACAACTTCTCACAAAAAAAATAATAATTTATTTTTAATATTAAATAACCGACCAACTCACCAACTGAGAAGGGACATCCTTACCTGTTGGCAAAGAAGCTCACCGGCGCGAAGAGGATTCATGCAGAGGTTACATGACCGTTGGGTCAATATGCACCCGGAATATGCTCATCAAACGCCTCAGAATTTAAGAGATCAGATATCCTTTTTGCGAAAAAACGGATATGAAGCTCTTTATCAACAAGAAGAAGAGCAACATCCTCCAGCGAACATTCCACCCGTTCCAGCAAGACCACCTTTGCAGATATCTCCCTCGAGATAAAGGGGGTAGAGGCTTGCTGAGCTTAGAGTGTCTTCATCGCAGAATGGTTCTGGCTACAGCCTGCTCAGTTCTAAATAGCACAGATTCTCTTATGCGACTCGTACATCAACATGAAGTCGTCAATGCTGCGGCGTTTCTATACCGTGCAGCAGACAGGGCCGCAGAGGAGCTTGGCCTACCATTTGATTCCAGCGACACTACACATGGCCTAGCATCACTGACACCTTTGGTGCTCAAAAGTCGTGTACAGGAAGCAGAACATACGCTTCTACTAAGAGAACATGCTGACAAGCCCCTTCATGGTAAATTCTACGGCATAATACGTAGAGAAGAGCTCTCGATGGGTCTTTCCAACATGTTTCTCAAGTCTGCTGGATTGAGATCGGAGACTGAGGGATTTCTTTTTGCATGTCAAGACGGCGTTATAGACACCTTAGTTTACCGCGAGCGCATAATGAATGTACCTGTAGGCGATACCAACTGCCGAGCGTGCAAGCAAGAGGCAGAAATACTTGGACATATTCTCAGTGGATGCTCAAAATATGCAGGCTACGGGTACATATACAGACACAATGCGGCTCTAAAAGTGTTATATTACCATCTCAGGCACTTCTATGGTGTTGATCTATTGCCCGTCTTGCCATACGCCCAGGGGGAACTCGAGTCCGTTGTGGAGTATGATCAGTCTAAGATCTACTGGAATTTCTCATTCTCCGCCACTCAACGTATCAGTGCTACGAAGCCTGATATTGTCCTCCAAGATCTGAAGAACAAGATCAATTACGTGATTGAATTCTCGGCACCAGCCGATGGTAATATCACGGCAAAGGAGGAAGAAACACGGGCGAAATATCAGGCACTTCTTTTCGAGCTGAGCAGGCTGTACCATGGCTACAAAGTCCATCTTGTAGCTCTCATAATCGGCTGTCTTGGAGGTATGAAAGCCTGATTTATTAGCCAACTCAACAAGATTCCGGCTTGCCAGCGTCAGGCTCATTCCATCGCGAACCGGATAAAAAAGGCTGTTCTTCTGGGATCACTTCATCTTGTCCGTCAACACTGTTCCTCATAACATTCTACAAAGATTGGTATCTCTAAAAAAGTATCCAGAGGTGAAACCTTTAGCTCCAACTGTCTCGTCTGCCGCGTAAGGTCATCCGCGGCAAAAGACCTGACTCCAAGGAACAGTGTTGCCCAATGTTATCTCGCGTAAATTTCCCGCTCTTGCTTACTTTCTAGGACAGAAGGAGCAGAAGCGGATGACGTACACGTTCCAGTTGCGTCGGGATTGGTTGCTTTAAGGAACCATGATCGTAGCTTCCGGAGCCTACAACTTCTCAAATTATAATCGATTAGGTCCGACCATTTAAATCGATGTTCTCGCGTTTGTCCGGGGCCATTGCCTGGTCGTCGCCTCGGTTCGGTCCTATTGCCACTCCCAACTGAACCATGGCCTTCATCCGAGAGAGGCCTATTGTGCGTGGCACTGCGCGATACTGGTGTCGTAACCGCATAATTCGTTGCATTGGGGAGTTAGCCCAAGGCAACGTGGCTGACTGCAAGAGCCGGAGCTCTCGGGCGATGGGGTCGCCACACCCCTACGCTTAAACAGGCTCAAGCAGGCTACAGCCTGCTCAGTTCTAAATAGCACAGATTCTCTTATGCGACTCGTACATCAACATGAAGTCGTCAATGCTGCGGCGTTTCTATACCGTGCCGCAGATAGGGCCGCAGAGGAGCTTGGCCTCCGATTTAATTCCAGCGACACTACACATGGCCTAGCATCACTAACACCTTTGGTGCTCAAAAGTCGTGTACAGGAAGCAGAACATACACTTCTCCTAAGAGAACATGCTGACAAGCCCCTTCATGGTAAATTCTACGGCATTATACGTAGAGAAGAGCTCTCGATGGGTCTGTCCAACATGTTTCTCAAGTCTGCTGAATTAAAATCGGAGACTGAGGGATTTCTTTTTGCCTGTCAAGACGGCGTTATGGACACCTTAGTTTACCGCGAGCGCATAATGAATATACCTGTAGGCGACACCAACTGCCAAGCGTGCAAGCAAGAGCCAGAAACACTTGGACATGTTCTCAGTGGATGCTCAAAATATGCACGCTACGGGTACATAGAGAGACACAATGCGGCTCTAAAAGTGTTATATTACCATCTTAGGCACTTCTATGGTGTTGATCTATTGCCCGTCTTGCCATACGCCCAGGGGGAACTCGAGTCCCTCCTGGAGAATGATCAGTGTAAGATCTACTGGAATTTCTCATTTTCCGCCACTCAACGTATCAGTGTTACGAAGCCTGATATTGTCCTCCAAGATCTGAAGAACAAGATCATTTACGTGATTGAATTTTCGGCACCAGCCGCCGGTAATATCACGGCAAAGGAGGAAGAAACACGGGCGAAATATCAGGCACTTCTTTTCGAGCTGAGCAGGCTGTACCATGGCTACAAAGTCCATCTTGTAGCTCTCATAATCGGCTGTCTTGGAGTTATGAAAGCTTAATTTATTAGCCAACTCAACAAGATTCCGGCTTGCCAGCGTCAGGCTCATTCCATCGCGAACCGGATAAAAAAGGTTGTTCTTCTGGGATCACTTCATCTGGTCCGTCAACAGTGTTCCTCATAACATTCTACAAAGATGGGTAGCTCTAAAAAAGTATCCAGAGGTGAAACCTTCATCTCCAACTGTCCTGTCTGACGCGTAAGGTCATCCGCGGCAAAAGACCTGACTCCAAGGAACAGTGTTGCCCGATGTTATCTCGCGTAAATTTTCCGCTCTTGCTTACTTTCTAGGATAGAAGGAGCAGAAGCGGATGACGTACACGTTCCAGTTGCGTCGGGATTGGTTGCTTTAAGGAACCATGATCGTAGCTTCCGGAGCCTACAACTTCTCACATATAACCGATTATTTTCAATAAAATGCTTAGAAAAATCTACAGTTCATAATTAGTAAAAAAAGCATATTAAGAAACTATCTTTTAGCAAAATTTTATTAATTTTTGTCGAATAGCACGCTTTTCGTAGCAAAATTTTACGAAATATTGAAGATAGGGATTCCATATTTGGTATTGTGCTGAAAAATGTATGTGCTTTTATTCATATTATGGGCATATTTTTACACGTGAAATTTAACAGACCTAACAAGTGACCGTGCACCCCTTTACATCAGGGATGGTGTAATGTTATATATTTCCTGAAAGCTCTTGTCAAGAATAACCCAAATGTGAAGTACTAGCGTCAGTCGGTCATGTATATGGGAGTTATGGGCCTTTGATGTTAACATGGGAGTCTCTCTGATTCTCATGTTTGAATAGCAATCAATGCATCAACAAACAAAAATGTGTGTGTTCTTATGTCTCCCAACTCTCATAATTTCCCGATCTGCTTGCTCAGGTCACAGATAGTGTCTGTTCATAACATATCAGGGTGATTAGGGCTTATCTATGACAAGAGTAATGATTTTTCTCATAGACTCTCATGTTAACTTCAAAGGCCTATAACTCATAATATGTATATAACCGACTGACGCTAGTATTTGACATTTGGGTTATTCACGACAAGAGATTTCAGGAAATATTTAACATTACATCATCCCTGATTTAAAGGGGTGAACGGTTACATGTAAGTTATTTCCGAAAAACTTAATGTATAATAAAACTCAATAAAAAGAGTGATATTCAGGACGCAATAATTTGATACCTATGAGAGCTAGAGCATTGTATTTTTTTAGATCACCAAAAATGTAGTCTATTTTAACTAATATAAGTGCAACTTTTATCTCAAATGTACAAAACATAAGATATTTCACGGAAACTAAAGTTAAATTTTTTTATGCCAATTTTTCATTAAAAAATCACTTCTGGAAGTCATATCTCCTAAAATATTCAAGATAAAACATTAAATTTTTTTTTAATTTTATAGGGAATTTTGCGCACTAAGATTGTTGTTGAGATTATTTACGCGTGCAATGCAGTGAAAAGGAGGAATTATAAAAAAATGACCTTTTTCACCTGTTTTACGAGATTTTGAAGCCTTCTGAATTTTACTTGATGTTTAACTATTAGAACTTTTTTTTTAATGCCAAACTAAATGGTTTGCCCCAATTAAAATTAAATTTGCAATGATTTTAACGAAAATATACTTAATAACCCAACAAACAAAAATTAAAAATTATGATTTCTTAAAAAGGGGCTTAACAGTTTTTTCACTTAGGCCTTAATATACTCGGGAGGCATCCCCAAAACTTATTCAAAAATAAATTGGGACAGGCGAGCACTTTTCAGTCAAAAGTGGTTCTAGCTAGCGGTAAGAAGTCAAATTCTCAAAATAAATATTTGATCTGGGTTTCTAAAAACAAAAACAGATTTTTTGACTTTTTCCAGTTAACAAACATTTTTTTAGGTCAAAATAAAATTAAAAAATTAAAACTTAAAAACTTGAAAAAGTTCTTTATTTAAGTATTAAATACTTAACTGCAAAATTAAAGCATCGCAACTTTTCTGAATTTAAGGGATTTCAAATTAAAATTAAACAATTTTAAAAAGTTACATTTTTCATAATTTTAATAATGTTAAATTAAAAATTAGAAGCCCTTTAACATCTGTTTTCGTGAGTTATAGCTCTGTCAATATCATAATTTTTAAAGCTTTTAGTAAAAAAATCTTTTGAATCATTTTAAATGTCACCCATTCAATATCCGATAAAATTATTTAATTTTAAATGAGTTTTATCTGAAATTCTTTCAAGATTGAAGAGTTTCATTTTTTACTTTTAATTTCTTTTTTTTTGATTGAAAGAGGAATTTTTTTTTATTTTTTAACATTTGTGTTGCAAAGTGTCTAATCGTACGGTAGGCCAGACAGGTATACAGGGTGGCGAAAACGTATGCAAACCCCTAGAAATCTCTGTGGGTTGCTAAAAAAAACCGAGGTCATACCCTACGTAACTTTCAACAATGAATCCAACGGTGACCTTGGATTTGACCTAGAACCTCATTTTCAAGGTCATTTGAGGTCAGCTTCGTTTTTGTAAAATGGGAACCACTATTTTTGATGCCAGAATCGATAAGAGCGGGAAATTTTACGTTCGGGTATGTGTTTAGGTCAAGGGTTAACGTGATCTCTACAGGTCAAATAAAGGTCAACGTACGCTGTCATAGGTCCTCGTAGGAATCTCGTAGAAGGGTTATCTCTACACGTTAGGGTGACCTTTACAGGTCAAATAAAGGTCAAAGGTTACCGTTGGATTCCTCGTTGAAAGTTTAATAAAACACAGAGATTTCTAGGGCTTTTCATACTTTTTCGCCACCCTGTATATTGGCATTATTAGTGAAAATTTTGTCTACCCCCCTAGCCCTTCCCACCATGTAATCCCTTTCTAGGTCCCCAAATAATTTTGCAAGATTTTGTACGGCCGGCTGTGCGAATATCCTGAGCTTTTTATTGAGTTCGAAGGGATGTAATTTTGATTTTGATTTCTTTTCTTAATTTGAGAAGGGAGTTTTATTATTTTAAACATTGTGATTAATATTTTCATGGAGTTGAAGAGGGGCAGATACTTTATTTTCAAAATTTTTCTTATGATGAAAGGGGAGAATTTTTTATTTTTAATCCTTTTCCGAATCGGAAGAGGAAATTTTCTTATTCAATTGAAAGGGAGAAAATTTTGATATTTAATTTTTTTCTGTTCTGGAAAAGGTGAGTTTTGTTTTGAAATCATTTCTGAATTCGAATAGGCAACGTTTGTATTTTTAACATTTTTTTAGTTGAAGGGGGAAAAATTCTGTCAATTTCACATTTTTCTTAGGTTAAAAACGGTTTCTTAGGTTTCTTAGGTTAAAAAGTTGCCACAGAAACAATTTTGTTTTTTAATTCATTTACTGGTTACTGTTAACAAAAATAATGTTGGTCAAACCCCTACCCTTTTCCAACTTCTCGTGGCGGTGGGAAGGCCCCCTTATGACTGGTCACAGAAACAATGTTGATTAAACCTCTACCCCTTTCTAACGTCGTTCCCTGAGGAACAACAGTCTCAAATTGGAACTAAAATTGTTTTTCCATTTGTTTTTAAAGAAGGTTTTCAAAGCACTTGCGGCTTTGACGAGTAAATTCTCATTGTGACACTCGCGCTTTGCGCTCGATAATTAGGTTATAGAGTCAGTTCTCTTTGGAAAATAAAACGATGTAGACAAAATTGAACAGCATATAAGAAGTAGGCATGTTTTTCAAAATACTGTTAAAAAAAAATAAACATTTTTACATTCTCATTCATGAGAGTGTAATGTTATCGTCCAAATTTTCGATCTCTATGTTTTAACGGATCTTTTCGTTTCGGTCTGTCTGCATGTGTGGTTACCTGAATGTTGTGGAAAGGGTACAACTGTGCACGGAGCAACTGTGCCCGAGCCCATCTATGCACGTCGGTGCCCACTGGTACAACTGTGCACGTTGTTGGCCACAGGCTTAACTGTGCACAGGCCATCTGTGCACGTCTGCATTTTACGTGCACAGTTGGGAGTCTCCCATCTGTGCACGTGAACTGTTGCTAGGGTACCATCTGTGCACGACTAAATTTCGACGTGCACAGTTGGTAGTCTCCCATCTGTGCACGTGGACCGTTCCTAGGGTACCATCTGTGCACGTCTAGAAGTCGACGTCCCCAGATAATACACTCCCAACTGTGCACGTCTCAAATAATACGATCAGATTTTAAAATTGCAAGTCCACGTGCACAGATGGGATACTCCCAACTGTACACGTGCACAGATTAGGGTTACCATCCGTCCTGGTTTTTCGGGACATGTCCTCTTTTTTCGAGGTCTGTCCTGGTGTCCTGGTTTTTTCTTGAAAATAGGCAAAATGTCCTGGTTTTTTACGAAACCAAGATTTTTGACAGCAAATATTTTATATTTTTAGTTTTCTACAATCGCAGTTGCATATTTCAGCATAATACTGAACGCGACTTTATAGAAATGCGCGCGCTATCCACGGCATTAACGAGCGTGATAGTGCATGCTACAATATCGGTAGCAAAGCTAAATATTAGCGATTGAGTACTTTGTACACCTGCACAGTGCTTCGGTGTACATGTATTTATTTATAAATACAGTAATATATAAGTTTAATAATAAAAAATTATAATTATATTATTAAATAGATAATTAAATTATTAAATAACAATAATTACAATAATAGTACAGTATTTATACCATTTCCCATACTTTTGCAAGGTTATCTGTTACATTTTTGTCTTGATGACCTTTTTTTTTTTAGGGATCGCTTGAAAATTGTTGAGCATCCTGGTTTTTCAACCGACCCAGATGGTAACCCTAGCACAGATGGGTTACTTCTGACTGTGCACGTGCACAGATGGAAGACTCCCAACTGTGCACGTCTCAATTTTCGCGGGGTACAACTGTGCATGGAGCAACTGTGCACTTGCCCAACTGTGCTCGTCTCAATTATTAAGATAGGATGCACGTTTTGATTAATACGATCAGATTTTCAACTTATAAGTCCACGTGTACAGATGGTACCCTCCCATCTGTGAAGATCTCGATTAATACGATCAGATTTTAAACTTCCGAGTCCACGTGTACATATGGCGCCCTGGAAACTGTGTACGTCTCAATTAATAAGATAAGATGCTTATCTTACAAGTCCGCATGCACATGTGGGAGACTCCCAACTGTGCGCGTATCAGTTAATAGAATTAGACTCTTTATTTGAAAGTCCACGTACTCAGATGGTACCCTCCCAACAGGGCACGTCGCAATTAATACGATCAGATTTTCAACTTACAACCCCATGCGGACAGATGGTACCAACCCAACTGCGCACGTCACAATTAATATGATAAGATGCTTAACAAGTCCGCGTGCACATTTAGGAGACTCCCAACTGTGCGCGTATCCATTCATGCCCAGCGAACACGTTTTTTAACTGTTTCATAACAAAAAGGTCACATAAATACTTAACATTGTTACAATCGTGTGCCATAGCAATTACACAACATAAAGGTCACACTGTGTTGTAACGCTATTACTGTGAGGATATGTAACCGTTCTAGAATTCTGCAATGTAACTTATATAGAACAGAGTGATAGAACTGATACGTCACTAGAATGTCACACGTGTTACAGAAACGGAACACAAAGGTCACACTCTTCTGCAACACTGTTATTATAAGGATACGTAATAGTTATGGAATTCTGTAATGAAACTGATATATCACAGAGCGATATAACTGTTATGTCACTAGAATGCCACACATGTTACAGAAACGGAACATAAAGGTCACACTGTTTTGTAACTTTGTTACCGTGAGGATACGTAACAGTTCTGGAATTGTAATGTAACTAATATATCACAGGGTGATATAACCACTACGTCACTAGAATGTCACACGTGTTACAGGAATGTAACACGAAGAGCAGATTGTTCTGTCACGCTGTTACTGTAAGGATACTTGACAGTTTTGGAATTCCGTAATGAAACAAGTATATCACAGGGTGGTATAACTGTTACGTCACTAGAATGTCACACGTGTTACAGGAATGGAACATGATGGGCACACTGTTCTGTAACGATGTTACCGTAAGGATACGTATCAATTCTGGAATTGTAATGCAACTAATATATCACAGGGTGATATAACCACTACGTCACTAGAATGCCACACGTGTTACAGGAATGTAACACGAAGAGCAGATTGTTCTGTCACGCTGTTAACTGTAAGGATGCTTTACAGTTTTGGAATTCCGTAATGAAATAAGTATATCACAGGGTGGTATAACTGTTAGGTCACTAGAATTTGACACGTATTACATCAATGGAACATGCACACTTTTCTGTAGCACTGTTACTGTGAGGATACATAACAGTTCTGGAATTATGTAATGTAACTAGTATATCACAAGGGGGATATAGCCGCTACGTCACTAGAATATAACACGTGTGACAGAAATGGAACATAAAGGGCACACTGTTCTGTAAAGCTGTTACTGTAAGGATACCTAACAGTTCTGGAATTCTGTAATGAAACAAGTATATCACAGGGTGATATAACTGTTACGTCACCAGAATGCCACACATGTGACAGAAATGGAACATTAAGGGCACACTGTTCTGTCACGATTTTAGACGAGTTTTGTGCTGACAGTCGGGCCTTTCCTTTTCAAATTTGCACGTTACAATTTTCCAACTCACCTTCTTATAACATGTGGAAAATAAAAAACTAATGAATATATTCCTGAGAGGACCCTGGATTTTTCAGCAAAAAAACATGGCCGAGATTTTTTCACGAACTTTCAAGCGGTTCAATAGCGCAATTAGCTAAGCAGGCCTGCCCAAGTAGGGGAAAACTGCATATTTGCCAGATGGGAATTTAACACCACCACCGACCTCTACTCATTCAACTTCACGAGAGCGACCACCCCCCAAGCCTCTGGACCTGTGAAAAGGGAAATGGTGGTGGAACTCGAACTTGTGGCGAATGAGCAGTTTTCCCCTACTTGGGCAGGCCTGAGCTAAGCCATCGGCTAGGTACATACGGGTTTAGGGAGTTTAAGTATAGTTCAAATCTCCAGCGAGTGTAATTTTTGAACGGGCTTATGTGCGCGATTATATTTGTAGGGTACCGCGCGTGAAATTACGTTATTTAAAATATGAACTAAGTGCAGCGATAATACAAAAAACATTTCTTTTATCACATATCCTTGTAACACTGTTATGGAATTTGAACAGAACGATCACAGAAAAAATTCACATCGTAGCACTATTAGATATGTGTTACGGCACTATTACAGAACATGGTTACTCGGTAACCCTGTTCCTAAATTCTTATAAAAATATTTTTTGACATATGACGCTGTTTCAGGATTGTTACAGATCTCTGACAGAATATAGTTCTGTAACAGAGGAGGAGGTTACCAGCTGTGCACGTATACTTTTAGGTGCAACATGATTTTAATTATCGAGACGTGCACAGTTGGAAGGGTACCAGCAGTACACGTTTTAAGTGAAATTGATGATTTTAACACTTTTGAATGAAAAAAAATGATTGCATTAGTTAAGACGTGCAATATCGGGAGTCTCGCATCTGTATACGTGGACTTGTGAGTGAACAATATGATCGTATCAATTAAGACGTGCCCAGTTGGGAGTCTTCCAACTGTGCGCATGCACAGATGGTACCCTGCCAAAGGTTCACGTGCACAGTTGGAAGTCTTCCATCTGTGCACGTGCACTGTTGGAAGTCTTCCATCGTGGCACGTAAAGCGTTGGTGGGGTACAATCTGTGCACTTCTGAATTTCGACGTTCACAGTTGAGAGTCTCCCATCTGTGCACGTGAACCGACGCCAGGGTACCATATGTGCACGTCGAAATGTAGACGTTCAACCAAGGGCCGGTGCACAGCTGTGCCTGTGACCAACAACGTGCACAGTTGTACCAGTGGCCACCCACGTGCACAGAAGGGCTCGTGCATACTTGGGAGTCTTCCATCTGTGCACGTAAAGCATTGGTGGGCTACAATCTCTGCACGTCCGAATTTCGACGTGCACAGTTGGGAGTCTCCCATCTGTGCACGTGAACCGTCGCTAGGGTACCATCTGTGAACGTCGACATTTCGACGTGCACAGTTGGGAGTGTCTCATCTGTGTACGTCGAAATGTAGACGTGCCCCAATGGGCCGGTGCACAGTTGTGCCTGTGACCAACAACGTGCACAGTTGTACCAGTGGCCACCCACGTGCACAGACGGGCTTTTGCACGCAGTTGCTCCGTGCACAGTTGTCCGTCACCCAATGTTGTAGCCACGCTAACTTTTGAAGGAATTGTCCGATCAAGTCAGCCTTTGATAAACTTTTCAAGGGTCTAAAATGAAGGTTAAGTTCGTTAACCAGATATTTCCAACTAAAATTTAAAAAATTAGAGCATTTACAAAATTTGAAAAATAGTATATTACGACCCAAGGCCAGAAAGTTGGATTTCCGGGCGTGTGTGATATGAAGGCCGAGGCGAAGCCGAGCCCTCATATCACGCACGCCAGAGCATCCAATATTTCTGGCTGTGTGTCGTATACTATTTTTCTTCATCCCCAGCCGAAAGTACGTTTAATAATTAATGTTATTTAATAAAATTCGTTGTCGGCTGCTAGCTCGAATGCTTTTCCTGTTGTGGCCTGCATCAGCGCGCGCTCCCGGCCGTCTCGCGTAGCGCCGCTGCTGCCTTGGGCAGCTGATCGGATGAATGGGATTCGGTCGCCCGCCCGACTTTTGCAAAGCCGAGGCGAAGCCGAGGTTTTGCTGGTCGGGGCGGGTATCAAAAACACTTATAAAAAGTAATGAAACATATTCAACAAGAAACTTTAGTGCAAAAAGTAATTAAAAGTGTAATAAAATATAAAATAAATGTACGGTAAGTGTCTTTTGTCTACTAGTCAAAAATCAATATTTTTAAATATTGATTTTTAATTTTTGAGTTGTGAAAAAAGTATCTCTAGCTCCGCTGAAATCCGAGCCCAGTAGACAAACATTTTCTTCTTTTTCCTTATCCTACGAATTATTTTCTTTATCGCACTTACATGAAGTAACGTTGAAGACACAATTGTTGAAAGTACAATTATTAAATTTTAGTCCATTTTTTTTTTAGTGTTGAACTTAAGTTGTCGTGATTTTGATCATTCAAATCTTCATTATTTTTTCTTCTTTTACACGTAGGTGGCTGAACAGCTGGTTAATTTTTAAAATTCAATTTTATTGATGGTTTATCTAAAAACGACTTACTTCTACAAGTAACTGGTTTATTTTGATTTAAAACTGGTACAGGTATTTGATTATTGTTTGCTGTGACAAACCCACTTTCTACTACTCCACCTAAAAAAAAGTTTGTTGTGGATAAAAAATGTGTTATAGGCGTATTTTAGTAATAAAATAGGTTTTCCTTTTGCTTACTTGTAATTGAGTCAACATTTTTTGTTCTGAAGTCTTCAGAAAAGATTGACCAATTCGAATTGTAATTAGGTTCATTATTGTCATTTTTGATGAACATCTGTGCACTAGTCGATGGTTTTGAATGGGACATCTGTGCGTTAGTCGATTGATTTTTGAAATTTGATTTATTCATTGGTTTATTTTGATGTATGACTGGTACAAGTACTAGATTATTATTTGTTGTGACAAAATCATTTTCTACGACTTCACCTGAAAAAAAGTTTGGTGTGAATAAAAAGTGTCATATGGGCGTATTTTAGTAATAAAATAAGTCTCATTTTTTGCTTACTTGGAATTGAGTCAACATTGTTTGCGCTGAAGTCTTCAGAAAAGTCTGACCAATTCAAATTGTAACTAGATTCAATATTCTCATTTGTGATGGACAGCTGTGTACTAGCCGATGGTTCTAAATGAGTATTTGTTTTTGTCGTTTTTTGAATAACGCGATCATAAATCAGCTGTCTGTTATGCATAGAATTCTCTATGTAACCCTATGCTATCATGTCTGAACGCCATCCCTCTAGCTGTTTAACCATTTGCATGTTTGCACCGGAATCAGATAGAAGTGTCGCTGACGTTCTTCTAAAGCAGTGACCGGTATATCTTTTTGCATTTCCTAATTGTAGATAGGAAGCAATGTTTTCTGGTACTTCGCCTATTTTATGTCTTCCGACACGTTGACGAATACATTTACCCTCTTTATACTTGATGAAAAATCTGTCGCTGAACGAATCGAGTGGTCTCAAGGAAATATATTTCTTGACTTTGTCGTAGAAAAGATTTCCAATAATGAATTGTTCAGCGTAGTCATTTTTGTTACAGTGGATTGATACTAAAAATTTCTTGCCTTAATCTTCCACATCTTGAACTTTCATGTTTCTCATTTCATCACAGCGCAGACAACCACACATGCCAAATATAAGAATGACCTTAAACATTAAAACAAATCCAATTAAACAGAGCATAAGAAGTATAGTATTTAAAAAATATGTATTAAAATAAATATGTAAATAATTATTACCTTCATAGCCAAATATACATTATCTGGTGCTTCGTTCATAAATATCACTATTTGTTCCCATTTTAGATCAAAAGCTTTCTTTGGCTTGTAACCTTCAGCATTTGCTTTTATTATAATTTTCAAGTTAAGGAAATTGCTAATGTTAATATTGTCTTTCGCATTCAAAGTTTTTCGTAGCATACTCGAAATGCTCCACAAAGTTGGCGGTTTAAGTTTTGTTTTTAGAGATTCAAAATAAACAATTAAATTGGTTTCTTCTGAGTTAGATAGTGAATTATTATTCTCCTCTCGCCACTTTTTATATGTGTTGTAGACTAGGAGGTACCGCTCGGAAGACTTTTTTGGTAAACTTTTATTCTCCACAATGATTCTTGCTTCTTCGTCGAAATTTCGGAACACTTCTTCCTCGTCCGCAGAACCTTCAGACGAGGAGTCGACCATTTTTTAGGGTTTTTTATCCACAAAAATCGCGAGAACGTTAAACGATCAGTTTAACTGTAAGATCAATATTTTTTCAGAGGCTAAATACACAATAACAAATTACTGAACGTTGCTACGTCAGGTTGCTACGTCAGCGAGCCACAAAAATCTCGCAGCCAATCAGAGAGCGCGTTAACTCTAGCAGGCCGCAAAAGCCACTGTTCCCGGACAGAAATGCGGCCGGAAAGACGTACTTTCGGCTAGGGGACGAAGAAAAATTTTTTTTTCAAGTTTCGAAAGGTTTTGTCAAAGTATCTTGCAGATAGGTAAAATACGGATGACGGACAACTTTGCACGTAGCAACTTTGCACGTGCCCAACTGTGCACGTCGATGGCCGGACGGACAACTGTGCACGTCCATCTGTGCACGTCCAAGACCACAGGAGCCCATCTGTGCACGTTGAAATTTCGACGTGTACAGTTGTCCAAGTACCATCTGTGCACGTACACAGTTGTCCAAGTGGCAACTGTGCACGTTGAAATTTCGACGTGCACAGTTTTCCAAGTACCATCTGTGCACGTGCACAGTTGTCCAAGTGACAACTGTGCACGGCCAAATTTATACGTGCACATATGGGCTCATGTAGACTTGAACGTGCACAAATGTCACTTCCCTAACTGTCCACGTGCACAGTTGTCACTTGCCCAACTGTGCACGTGCACAGATGCCAGTTGCACAACTGTGCACGTGCACAGATGTCCCTTGCACAACTATGCGCGTGCACAGATGCCCCTTTACCAACTGTGCACGTGCACAGATGCCACTTGACCAACTGTACACGTGCACAGATGGAACTTGCCTAACTGTACACGTTTATGTCCTTACGTAAGGGTTTATACGAGGGTGATCCTTTATATCTACATATAATGAATTTTTAACAGTTAAAATTCCAAATTATTATAAATATAAGAAAATATTTATTTAAATTTATTTTGCTTCCTCATAGAGAAAGCTTTGTAATAGTTCCATTTCCGAAAAAACTTTAATTCATTTAATTTAACTTTCGTCAGTTGATAAATGTCTAATACAATGTTCTGAAGCTTGTGTTAGATATTTACATTTTGTGTGTGACTGTGTGTTGATGCTACACTTTTTTGTGAACACGATAACTTGAGAATAGTTGCAGATAAATTGATAAAATTCGTACGGTTTATTTTTACCACTAATAACTTAAATTAGACATGAGGATTTCAAAAAATGTTATTTGCATTTTTTAGCACGTTTTTACAACTTGAAAATTTTTTTTTTATATTTCAAACTTTATTCATTATCATAATTCACAGTTAATGTAATAAAATGTTAATAAAATCAAATAAAAATGTATAGTACATTTCGTGACTAATGCGGACTGACGGCCTTTTTGAAACGAGCACAATGTTTTTGTAACGAGTCGTAGGTAAGGGCGTATAATTATACGTAGATATAAAGGACCACCCTCGTGTCAACCCTTACGTACGGACATAACCGTGCACAGTTGGGAAAGTGACATCTGTGCACGTGCACAGTTGGGCAAGGGACATCTGTGCACGTGCACAGTTGCGCAAGGGACATCTGTGCACGTGCACAGTTGGGCAAGTAACAACTGTGCACGTGAACAGTTAGGAAAGTGACATCTGTGCACGTGCACAGTTGTCCAAGTGACGACTTTGCACGTGCACAGATGGCACCTGCTCAGTTGGCACGTGCACAGTTGTGCATCTGACCAACGACGTGCACAGTTGTCCATCTGGCCATCTACCTGCACAGTTGGGCACGTGCAAAGTTGCTACGTGCAAAGTTGACCCCATCCCGTAAAATACTTGCAAATTATCGCTATGAAATTCCAATTTTGAAAAAGCTTAAACTTTTTGAATTTCGTTCTAATCAAATTCCTTAAATTTTAAGAATTTTAAAGTAGATTAAAATCAAATTCAAAATCTTATTTAACGTCCAATACTCAAGTTAATCCTAGTGTAAGTTTTAAAAAACAAAAAATTTGTTTCTTTGGACAAAAATAAAAAAGAGGAAAGAAAAATGAGAAGGCAACCAACCAAATCCCCTTCCTTCTCTTTTTCATTTTTATTATTATCAAATCACAATATGAAAGCATTTATAATATTTACCAACGTTTCGGTGTTTATATATTTATTTTTCATTTATTTTTATCCGAAGAAACAAATTTTTTTGTTTTTTAAAAATTACAATAAGAGCATTGTGGGGTGGTTATCCAACTTTGATCGTTGGATTCTTGTTTTATTTTCAGGAATTCTATACACGAAATTCCTTCATCTATCCGAAAAATAATTTCTTTTTTTTTCCAAAATTTTGAAAAGTATATGACTTTTCTAATTTTTATCGAAATCAAAAATTTCATTCGGATAATTTGCAAGCCTTTTACGCATCTGTAAGGAAATTTGACAAAAATTTCTGAAACTTGAAAAAACATTTTTTTTTTTTAATTTTGTAAATGCTCTCAATTGTTTAATTTTGGTTAGATATATCTGGTTAACGAACATACATACATCCGGACATACATACAGACATACATAGAGTCTTACATACAGGCATACATACAGACAGACACCGACAAACTTTGATGATTTTCGGACTCTGTGAGTGCCGAAACGTAGAGATCCGTTGAAAAGTAGAGATCAAAAATTTGGACGATCACATTACACTCTCATGAATGAGAATGTAAAAATTGTTTTTATTTATTAACTGTATTTTGAAAAACATACCTACTTCTTATATGCTATTCAATGTTGTCTACATCGTTTTATTTTCCAAAGAGAACTGAATCTATAATCTAATTATCGAGCGCAAGGCGCGAGTGTCACAATGAGAATTTACTCGTCAAAGCCGCAGGTGCTTGTTGAAATGTACGCATTAAACGTACGAAAACGAGCGCGAAGGGCGAGAGCGTATCCGCGCGCCGTATGCGCGATAAAACTTTTCGCGAAGTGCCGAGCGCAATGAGAATGTGCCAAAAGCGTTTCTGGACATTTCTTATTTTTCAAAATCTGTTCAATCAAATAATGAAATCGAGAATTTTTCATTTCAATTGTGAGCAATTCTTGTAATTTAAATGAATAATCGTTTAAGTTTAACGAAGTGCTTATTCACACCGAAAATACTTGGTCTACGCTCACCGTATTTTCATGAAAAAAATGCTAGCAGAATATTTTTCTTTTTAAAAACATGATTTTTATCAGTTTTGGCCTTGGAACTTATATCTTCAGGCATTTGCATGACTATATACGTAATTCGCTTTTATTTCGTAATTCGCTTTTCGTGAAAAACAGCCGGCAAACAGCTTCCTTGTCGGCGCCGGTAACACCGTTCTTTGCCGGCGCCGGCAGTCTAGATTCCACCTTTTTTAATACTTTCAATTATATTCCAAAGACAATCATGAGAGCAGATTTTTCAATATCTTTGTAATTGCACTTTTGTGTTACCAAATAAAGTGAAAAAAATGTGCAATCGAAATAAACTCGTAATCAATTAAAATAAGTGTAGTAGCACCTAATACAATAAATTAATTCATGAAATGTTTCAACTACTTTTTATAAACAAATTGTAAGCAAACTATATAAACAGGTGCACTATTTGGACATTCATTCACAGAAATACTTTCTACTTTCACATAAACGACTTTAAATTGATTTAACAGTTATGTTCCATGTCCTTCCAAAATATTTAATAATGTTATAAGCTAAGTTATATAAACAAATGCAACATTCGGACACTCTTATGCAGAAATATATTCTGTTTTCACTAAAAGGGCCTTTTAGTTGACTTGACAGTGTTGTGTTTGGAAAAAAATTGATCTTTGCAACACATATTTTATTGTTTGAAACAAACTATATTAACGTATGCACTGTTCGAACCTGAATATCTGTTTATACATTCCTTTAAAACATTAACAAAATCGATTTAAATATTTCATGTATTAATTTTGCCTATTAGATACTTTTACACTTATTTCGATTGATCCCGAGTTTATTTCGATTATTTACGGAATGATGATAAATAAAGTTGTAAAATTGCCATTTCTCTCAGTTTATTTGTTAATACAGAAATTCAATAAAAAGGCACTATGCGCCATCATATCCGACTCTTTCCTACCTCATTTGCTTATTTTTCATTTAAAAAATATTTAATTTCATATACATATTACATTAAATGTATTACTACACAAGAAAAATCCATTTTCTGAATTATAAAATAAGATCTGACAGAAAAATAGGCAATAGATTTATGTCTTTTTTTATTTCTAAAAATTCTTGAAATAATAAACAGTTGTGGCTTCAATTGTCTTAGTTTGCAGGTATAATTGTTCATAGGACTTAAATTATTTATTAAGGTATTGTATCTCATCTATATTATTAATATTTTTGACTGTTATATTCGATTCATGATTCAAATTCAAAACGTATATATTATTATATAAAACTGAAAAACGCTGAACAATATAAATCCAAAAAGGAACTAATTTTTAACAAGTGCTCAATGTTTCTTCATTTTCCTTCCAATTTGAAGGAAAACTAAATGGCGAAAAGTTTAAGGGCAAGTCACATTATTAATTTCGCATTATACATTTTTGATTTTTCCGATGTAAAGGAAGAAATTGCTTTTCTCTCCACAATTTAAATTTTCTTCTGATTCAAAATATTAAAAATTTTTATTTCGACCAATGAGAAGGAGCTGAATTAATATTTAATAATTTTGTCCAGAAGTTATATTATTAACGTCGAAAAAATTAGCATTACATTGCCTTATTATCCATAAGTGTTTCCACTATGTATTAACAAATTAAATAATTAAAATTAAATCACATAAAAATACAATATAATTACATAGGCCTTAAGAGAACGAAAAGAGGGCCTCGAGGGTTACACAGGACTTAGAGAGGTCTTATTTAGATTCCTTAAATTCACAGAGAATTTAGAGGTGTCACATAGGCTTACATAGGGCTGAAATTCCGACTAGGGAGTTCTTTGTTCAAAATTTAATGCGTTTAAGTTAGAAAGTTTTTTGTGTCCCCTATAAAACTCAGTTTTTGGCACTGAGGGCCAAAAACTTCGATCGTATTTTAGGAAAAAACGTTACTTAATTTATGCACGACTTCTAGCCAATATTCAAGAAATTTGGTAGAAGGACCAACAAGAGTCATATGGTTTTAAAACAAAAAAAATTTTATTAAGTCAATGATCTGCAATAAATACGATCTTTCGGATGTGCTTTTCTATAAGTGCTGAAAACTGAAGATTACACGATACTCGGATCATACTTGGGTCACCTTTATTCAAAGTCACGTTGCGATGTCGTCGATAATATTTCTTGATAATTGATGCATGACGGTGAATCGTATTGCTTAACCCAAGACGAAGTTCACGCTCTTAAGCACGGAGTTTCAGAGACTGGTTTCGTCATCGTCTCAAGAAAAGGCGACACTGTTAGAACTTTTTATAACTGGTTTACTATAGTTTATTTTTATTTTATTTTTATTTTTTACGAGTTAACTTTTTATACTATAATTTAAAAAAGTGGTTAAACAACCACCGCAGGGTCCCACTGAGAGCAACTGCCATCTAAAAATGACACCGGCTCCCAGTAGAACCGCGGTAAATCACACTTATGGCCACGTTTCACGACCGTGAGATGGGTGACATGATGAAATTACGACGACAGGCCGGCGAAATACTCGTGTGTCTTGAGGACACGAAGCGACGCAAGGATGACAACTTTCTTTATCCATCTCGCAAGTGCCTTGGCATATTTTTGGCACGCGGTTATGGCTTTAAGATTACGAACCAGTGATAGTTTCGCATCTTGGAGAGCACCGATCACAAGGACAATTACTTGTACCGAATATTTTGGGTACAGTCGTTGCAGCTCCTTTTAGAGTTCTTGATACCTCTCCTCCTTCTCCTCCTCCTTGGCAGTGATGGTGTATTTGGACGAAGCCGAGAATTCGATAACAAATATAGTGCGTTTCTCGACGTCTTAGAGAACGAGGCCTAGAGTGTGCAACGGAGACTGCTGTCCGAAAATCGTAGTCCCAGAAAATTTGGCACTTCTCGTTTTGGACAATTGACACTATCTCCCTTGGAGCGTTCGGCAGGACAGGTTCGCGGCCAACACCGTAAAAGCGACAAAGATGGTAATAAAGCACTGTTAGGGCCGCATCATGTCTGTAGATATACGTCGTTCCCGCATGGGTGGGACACCCCGATAGTATGTGTTGTAGGTAATCAGCGTGTGCATGACATGCCCTGCACCTATCTTTGGGAACTTCTTGACATAAAATACGTTCACGGTATACTAAGGTGGAAATGACACCGTCCTAAAATAAAACCCTCTGTACCTGAATTAAGCCCTGATGATCTGAGGAAAACAAAAGTTTGCTCCTTCGACAAGGACTGGTTTTCTACATTCCTGTGAAAGTTTCCGTGAGTTTTCTTGTCGAGTAGCTGTTGGTGAAATTTTTCAACCTCTGCTCGTGGTTCCTGACCATTTTTAGGAGAGAATTTCTGCCATTCGCAACGATGTATGATGTACTCAGAACAATTGGTTTATGAAGACACTGGAGATTCAGAAGTCCGCGTCCGCCTTGACGGCGTGAGATGTATAATCGCGGAACTGACGAATTGATATTCAAGCTTTTATGCATATGCATGATCTTACGTGTGGTAATATCAAGGGCCGTAAGCTCGTTCTTCGTCCGTTGAACCACCCCAAATGAGTAGAGCAGATCCGGGATGGCAAGCATGTTAGTCGCAGATACCTTTTTCAAGGCCGACAGATTGGAAGACCAAATCTATCGAAGAAGATGCTTGTATCTCCTTCGGTGAGACTCCTTCGCTGATGTTACGTCCTGAATGCGGCCTCGAGGCATGCCCAGGTATGTATAGGTCTCTCCAGTGTTAAGATGTCTAATAACACTTATATCCGCAAGCTCAGGGTCCTTGGGAACGCCAATAATCTTTCCCTTCTTCAGATGAATTTTGGCACACTTGTCCAATACAAAGTCCATCCCAATCTCTCCTGTGTACGTCTTGACGATATGTATAACAGTCTGAAGTTTGCTTTTACCAGATGCATAGATCTTCAGGTCATCCATATAAAATACATGAGTGACCATATGCTTGCGCTGAGTATTGTCGCCACAGAGATATCCAGAAGAATTTCGTAGTGCGAGAGATAGAGGTAGAAGTGTGATGCAAAAAAGCAAAGGGCTCATGGTATCGTCCTGGAAGACGCCCCTCTGGAAGGTGACATTGTTCGTTGTCACACGATAATTTCCAGGTGGGATTGTAAATCTAGTTTTCCAAAGTGGCATCAATCTCTCTTCTATGCATCTCACCATGTGTGTATGCACCTTCAAGCTTTCCAACAGACGTACATCTCTGGCCACACAGGCTCAATTCTTCGACCAATCATGTTGTTTAGGACAGCTGTGAAGATCTTATACAGTGTGTTCAAACAAGTTATTGGCCTATAATTCTCTGGGTTGGATAAGTTGCCTTTTTTCGGTAGAAAAATAGTGCGTCCTAATACCAGCCACTGCGGAATGGGCGTTTTTGACTTTAAATATGAGGTGCATATGCGGGCCAAATGTTGGTGTATAGAAGTAAACTTCTTCCACCAGAAGTTCTTGATACAATCTGGTCCAGCAGCGGAAACGTTCTTCGTGCCTCTAAGTGCTTTATTTCACCTCTTCGGCAGTGATTGATGGGCGTTCCTCCTCATATTTTATGAGGTTGTCGCAAAACTCCTTGAAGCGGATGATATTGTCAGTATCTCTTTTTAACTTTAGTGTTTTCGGGATCTTGTATGCCTCTCTCCAAAAAGTCTCTAGCTCCTTGAGCTTGGGTGGATTTTTTTACAGAAACAGGGAAATCGCTGAAGAGACGCGATGGCTCAGCGAGAAACTGTTGATTCTCCCTGATCCATGTCTCCCTCTTCTGTATTCCCCTCTTTGCATCAGATAACACCCGTATTTTGTCAACAATACGCTGCTTGATTGTCAGCAGCTTTGACTTGTTCAGTGTTTGATTGAAGATCCTCAGTTCTTGGGCGAACTTTTGAACCCTTTCTGTGAACGGTCTAGCAGATATTATGTAGTCAATCACACATTGAACACAGGACGCATTCTACCTTGCCCATCCAATCTTCTTGTTCAGTTCATGCAAGCGTCTTTTGGTCTTTTGATCCATAGTCGGTTTTAGCCTTCGATTTGAACCAGCCAAAGCTCTCACAGCGCCATAAACTGAGCAATTGATGGTCCATAGGTTGGACTCTTGCGAGATATCTTCGCGAAGGGAGGCATCCATTGCAGCCAGATGTAAAGATCAAGTTGCAAAACGTATGCTAATATATCAATAAGGATAGAAATATCACCTGCACGTGAAACTTTCTCGAAAAAGCCAGCTAATGGTGAAAATTCCAGATATGAGAAAACTTCCAGCTCAGTTTTGTATTTCTTTCATTTTTGTATTATTATGGTACTATAGTCCAGGGAATGAAGGATTTTTTCACCACAAAATTTGAGAATGAAAACGAGGTATGCCATCATGTAGTGTTAATGCCTGGGATGAAGGCTTGTATGTTTGCAGGCAAAAATATGTGGTCCGAAGGAATTGGGAGAGAGTTTTTGGGAGATTGCGATCAAGGTATTTATTTGCGAAAAAAAAGTTTAATTATAAATTGAAGGTCTTGAAAAGATCTCTAATTTGGTAGGTCGCACATTGTACTTATGTACTTATGTACTTTGACACGCTGGTTACGAATATGATAGTGAAAATTTGCGACAAGGCGATTTTCACGGCGATACCATGAAAAAACCATAAAAATCATGTTTTTTTGCGTTTATCTAAGCCAATGCGCAAAATTTCGCAAGTTATAGATCTCATTGAGATACATATTTTTTGTAACATACATTTCTTTGGACTAGTGACAGTTTTCGCGAAAATTAGTGATACATCGATTTTCATGGAAGACCCGTAAAAATCATGGCCTTTTGCGTTTATCTAAGCCAATACGCACAATATCGCCAAATATTTCAAACCAAAGTTGTAGATCTCATTGAATTACACATTTTTTGTTTCAAACATTTTTATCTACGAGTGATATTTTTTGCGAAAATTAGTGATACATTTAACATTCAGCTCTTTCGTTACTGTTAATTACCGTGGCGACAGGCCCTAAGTGGCGACGCACAGTGGTCCAGATGGTCGAAAAGGTGATCAAAAGTCAAAAAATGAGTTGTTCTTTTTATGAAATATTGATAACAATCTATTAACAAGTATCTAAAGCACATGACACTACAAAAATAATAAAAAAATATTCTTATTTTAAGCAATTTTTCAGGTTTCAAAGTTCAACAAATTGGACAAATTGCTCTCAACGCCTCATGTATACCCATATATATATCTCAACTTTAGGAGCTGCTGTATTAACATCAGTAAAAAATATTTTAAAAAGTGGTTAAATATAATTGTAGGGTATTATCTCCTTTAAGTGATTCACGTGTTAACATTTTTATATTTATCAATAGTATCAATTATTTTTATTAATGTTTTATGGGTCGAAATATTTCCCATTTAATCAACTTCTGATTGAGAAAAACATTAAGTTGCTAGCCTTTGCCACGAAATGTGGAAACGCTAAGTTGTTGTGAAAAAATTAATTAACTGATTTCCATGAAAGATTTTCGCGTCAATTTGCGACTTTTCAAATGGTACGCTAATTACGAAAGCCACACAGGCAGGATTTTGCGCACGTTGAGGCGCGTGTTTGCCTATTATAACATTTTTTTGAAATAGTGATTTTAATTTACACAGTTTTTAGTATTTTGCTATTTAGACATTCAATATTCTATTTAGTTAATGTTTCTTTTTGTAAATTAATTTATTTTAAACAATGATTAAATATAATGTAAAAAAATATAAAGCAAAATGTTCTCATATGGTAACTTTAAGATCCATTCAGTAATGGTACTACAACCACGGTTAGGTTTTCTTAATAGAACTGAAAAATAAAGGTGTTGGAGGTAATTTCTGTGGCTGCACTCGAACTCAGTCCCGCGGTCAGAAAAACGCTCGAACTCAGTCTCGTGAAGAGACTGCCCGGAGCTGATCTGAGTCAACGTCACTCTCCCCCCACTCCTCTCTCACTCGGTTCACTTTATCACCTTTTCAGAAAGGGAGGGAAAGGGGCAACGTGTCAAGTACGTAATTGTAATTGCTTATGAGTAGATATTAGAATTGTCAGGGAAAGAGGCAATGATATACTGGAAAATAGCAAGCTTTTTTCAGAAATGTATTTCATTTCACAATAGGTATTTTCAATACATGACTAGAAGTGAAATAAATAGCTCCTTCAAGAAATTTAGGGGAATATATAGCTTACGGTCGGATTTGTTTCACTTTACGACATTTTATTTTTAATTTTTAGTGATATTGTTAGGTATCATTAACAATATAACTTTTTTTAAACACGCCAGCATAATAATAAATGCTGCCAGTCCTAGGCCTGGAATCTATTGCGCTAGTGAAGGGAAAATGTTGGGAAACAGTTGGAGCGACAGAAAGTGGTTTGACTCCTTCGTACATCTTTCTTCTCTCTGACTTACGCGCGCTCATTCTCTCCTCCTCGTACGGTGGTACGAAGGGGCCTGATTTGGGACTTAGTTCGAGTACGGCCGCTCTCCTCAATTCTGACCGCGGGACTGAGTTCGAGTGCACCGATTTCTATAATGGATCTGTTACCTGGGCATTGTGGCAGGTGCCTAAGAGATCTTTAACCGGAGAGTGCTAGGGCCAGTGAGGCCCGAGTGAAGAATTTGAGGATTCTGTACTTTAATTTAAATTAATTATTTTCAAACAAAATTGAAAATAACACGAGGTAACAAAATTTGGTTAATCATCAATTTATGGAACATTTCCGTATGTTTTTTTTCCGTATAATGCAAACCTGAGGGCGAAAATGTTATTTTTTCCGCGGTTTGCAGAAAAACCGGTTTAAAAAGCAAAAACAACCACATTTTTTTGACTGTTTCTTATAACTTGCATCAAGCAATTCGGAAATGTTACAGCTTTCTAATTCAAAATAGCCATATCCATTTTCTTATGGTTTTGCACCTGCGCAATATGATTTTTACATTTTTTATGTGATATTGAATATTCAATCTTTAATACCTGCATCATTTTTAGGGCTGTGAAATAGACCTCTCTCTCTCTCTCTCTCTCTGAAATAAGGATAGCTGTCTGTATCAGCAGGACTTTGGTCTTCTGGGGACCAGAAAAGATCAGTTTAAGACCACTTCAAGACAGGCCTATACCTGCCTATACTGTGGACTTAAGTTGGTCTTTATTTTCACTCGATACAACTAAATAAGAGGTTCGAAATCAGGAATTCGAAAAACTATTATAAAATAAATTTCATGCTCTCATGATTTTTTTTCTTCAATTTTGCCAATGTATCACATTTGCTATTTTGACTTTTGATCTTTTTATGACATATTTAAAACCAGCAACCTACGCAATGTTTCTTAAATGGATTTCATAAAATTGTAGTCATATTTAGAATGTGTTAGCTGCCATATTGGGTGCGCCATTTTTAATTTTGCAAGTTTGAAAACAGATTTGGAATCAGGGACCCCAAAAGTATTTACAAAATAAATTGCATGTAAATCGGATAATAATTCGACCTTTGATCACCTTTTCGAACATCCGGACCGCTGTGCGACGAGAGACCGTAAGTAATGCCAGCAACCACCGTCTCCAACATTTCCAACGTCTCGTGGGAGCAGACGGCACCCCTGTCACTTGTCACAAAAATAATGTTGATCAAACCCATCCACCATCTCATGAGGGGCGGGAAGGTACCCCTGTGATTGATCAAAAATATAATTTTGGTCAAACATATACCCTTTTCGAAGGTCACGTGGGGGCGGGTGACTGGTTACAGAAATAATGTTGGCCAAACCCCTACCCCTTTCCAACGTTTCGTGGGCGGGAAGGCACCCCTGTGACTGGTTAAAGAAATAATGTTGGTCAACCCCTACTCCTTTCCAATGTCTCGTGGGGGTCTGGAAGGAACCCCTGTGACTGGTTACAGAAATAATGTTAGTCAAACCCCTACCCCTTTCCAATGTCTCGTGGGGGGCGGGAAGGCACCCCTGTGATTGATCACACATATAATGTTGGTCAAACCCGTACCCCTTTCCAACCTCTCGTGGGGGAGTGAAGGCACTCCTGTAACTGGTTACAGAAATAATGTTGGTCAACCCCCTAGCCCCTTATAACGTCTCGTGGGGGGCGGGAAGGCACCCCTGTGACTGGTTACAGAAATAATGTTGGTCAAACCCCTACCCCTTTACAACGTCTCGTGGGGGGCGGGAAGCACCCCTGTGTTGATCAGATATATAATGTTGGTCAAACACCTACTTGTACACTGGATCTTGTTTTTGCATCGTATCTCCATTGGTTTCGGCTTTGTGCCTAATCAAGCTCTTCACCGCGGGAAGATTGGACTATTTTGAAGAGCATTTTTGTGTTGTATTTTGTATATTTTGTAATTTTTTTCATTGATCTGTTTTTTGATTTTTATGATTTTATTATTATACAATATTTGAATTTATTTGACTTAAAAATGCCGCCACAAAAATTCACAGAGATGGTGTGCAAGATTGTTCTTGTGCACTCCGACTCGTGAGAGAAATCTTCGCATCCATCGCCAAGATGACTCAATGTTTTGAGTGTGCGCTCCGGTATCGCGATTCACAAACTCCTCGGAATGATTCACAGTTTGGTGGACGAATCCATGATTTGCGAGATTAATATAACCCTTCCAACAATCGTTGAGGATCTCTGTCCCTTTCTCTACATGCTTTTTTATTAATTCTATTAGAGTAGCTTGATCTCTCTTATTATCGGGGCAGAGTTCCAACCCATAGTCGTAGGGATGTCCTCTGTGGATCATTGCGAGGATCCATGAGCCTTCCATTACACGTCCTCGCTCGAATTTTCGACGGCCGATCTTGCACTCATCTATTTCAACTACTTCACTGATACCTCCGATGCGACCTTCCTCTTCGAAGTGACAGTCAAGAGCAACCATGCAGATCTCCTTGCAAAAAGAGAAGCGTTCTGCAACAGTTTCCCGCGAAATCGACGGACCGTTTACAATGCTGCTTTCCCGGATCGATTGTTCAAAATGGAAGCCTACAGCGAAACAGAAAGAAATGAGCATACAGGCCGCTGCGGAAATATGGCACCTCTCAAACCACGTATTTTCCGCAACGGTATTAGTGTGACGATACTTGCCTGTTTTATAACACAAGAACTGGCCGCAAGTCATTTCAGATTCCAAAAGAGTCATCTTCTTCTTGTGCCTTGAGCAAAATCGTTCAGTTGGAATGAGTTCGATTTGTCGCAACCACTGAAGTGTTTTTTCTCGCTTTTGGAGAATCATACTCCAACTGAAAATATTATATGTTTCATCCATCTTGATTAGGACTCGGGAGAAGAAAACCTCGCAAATAATGAATGCACGCAAGAAACACACGCCCGTAAGTACTAGTCCAGTCAATGAAGCCCTGAAATAACATTTTTAAGGCTGCATCAGAAGTGGATGCATTTTTGCATACACTCTATTTTAAAAATGCCTTAAAAATGTTATTTCAGAGGTCCGTTGACTGGACTATACTATGAGCGCGGACGGTAGAGAAAGACCTGTTGCTTATTGCACTGAAATCTGTTACATTTCATCAGATGTATCATTAATTTTGTCGAAAACTCTCACTCGTAGAAAAAAATGTTTACAACAAAAAATGTGTATCTCGATGAGATATATAACTTTTGTTTGAAAGATTTTGCGCAATTTTCCGTATTCGCTCAAATAAACGAAAAAAACCATGATCTTTATGGTTTTTTCATGGTTTCACCATGAAAATCGCCTTGTCGCAAATTTTTGATCATCATATTCGTAATCAGCGCGTAAAAATACATAATTATACGGAGTTTGAAGAAAATCGGAGAATTCAGTTATTCGGAACTTTATCCTAATAAATAGTTTTTGAGAAAAGATATTTCTTTATAAAAAAAAGGTACCGTTGTTTCGGTGAGGCTAACTTTTTTGAAGGCGGTCGCAAAGCCATAAAAGTGGACAACTTTCAATCCTAAAGAGTTATAGTGTCATGTACGCTTAGCAGCTAATTGATTTTAGAGTACTAAGTACGTTAAAAATGACTCCAAAAGAATAGTACGTTTTTGTCTCGTAAACAAATGGAATAACTTCTGTAATTTTCATCCTAAACAATAGCGGTTACAGTCACTCGTGCCTAACAGTTTGTGCATGATTTTAAGATGAAAATATTTTCTGGACGTTAATTTGGAGGGGGGGGGGGGAGTTAATTTTTTTATAACAATTATTGCAGTCGTAATTTTCAAGATACACAGCTAAAATTGGTAAATAGTAATAACTGGATACTGATACAAATTGTAATATAATTGTCAGAAAAATCAGTTGCGAAAATACTGTTTAGAATAGCGGTTTATTTACGACCAAGGTCGATCGCAGTGTATGACGGCGGAGTGGGGAAGCTGCTTCCACCTGGTAGACACTGGCGCTGAAATTGAATTCGTGCGTTCAAAATGTAACAATTGGAAAAATCTCATGAGAGAATGGACATATCGAGATGTTTTTTTTAAATTTAAGCTATCTTTTTGCGCTGATTATAAATTTTGCATTGAAAGCTCAGAAAAAGCACGTCTTATGCTTGAAAAGTAATTGTACTTTTTTCATTTTCACTAATTGTACAATTGCTGGCATAATTTTTCGATGTAATTTAAGCAGCATTTCATTATTTTTAAGTTTATTCAATAATGTTACAAAAAATGTGTACTGAATGCAACATTTGATTATATGTACTTACCGAACTGTTGGGTACGACTTTACACACTACACTTATCACTAGAAATCGCACATTAATTTCAGAATTTTATCACAAACTGGAAATATTGCAACAATTCGCCTCCTTTAGCTTTTTGCTTAAGAAACTACATGATATTCGCAGTGCTGGTCCTCAGCCGAAAATGTCTATCATATAAAAGATAGTTGGACTTTCAAAAATAAAATAGATAAAATAACAGTTCCAACAGATTTCATTATTATCTCTCTTGATATCGTGTCCATGTACACTAATATCTCACGGAATTTAATCAGAGGCGCAATAGGTAAACGTTGGAAAGAAATTGAATCCCATACTTTTTTATCTAAAAAAGACTTTGATAAAGCTCTGAAACTATGCTTAGAGTCATCTTATTGTCAGTTAAATGGTACATTTTACCAACAAATTTACGGGTTGCCCATGGGATCTCCAATATCAGCTGCTGCAGCCAATATTGTCATGGAAGAAATTGAAAACAAAATTTTAAAATCACTTGTATACCCAATCACATTCTATTTCCGTTATATCGATGACACGTTCATTTGCCTACCGAAAAATAAAGTTAATGAATTTCTAAATAAATTTAATACTGCTGATACTTAACTTAAATTTACCATGGAACTGGCTAAGGATGGTGAAATAAACTTTGTGGATCTGGCATTAAAAATCGACAACAATAAAATGATAACCAACTGATATCGCAAACCATTTTGGTCTGGTAGATTTTTAAACTTCGACTGTTGTCACCCAATCTAACATACAGTTAGCATTATTTATGGTTTAGTCAACAGAGCTGTAAAACTGGCTGATGTTAGATTCCACAAAGAGAACTTAGATCTTGTGCAGAAAACACTGGAAAAAAATGGCTATCCATCTGATTTGTTAAAAACTGAAATCATTGAAAGATACAAACACATAATTAATTTACAAAAACTATATTCACGCAACCTAAAGATAACAACTTTAAAAAAATGATTGTATTACCATACATTCAAAACTTAGACGAATGTTTTTTCAGAATTTTCAAAAAAAGTAGTCTTCAATTAGTTTTTGCGATCAACAATAATTTAAGGAAAACATTACTTAGAAGTACTAAAGATAAAATTAAAAAAGAAAACAAATTTAACTGCGTTTATAAACATATATGTAAGAATTGTAAAAAAACATATATGTATTGGTCAATCTAGCAGACCCCTGCACACAAGGAATAGGGAACACGAAAGATCTATTGAAAAAAACGAAACAAACACAGCCATAGCTAAACATGCTTATGACTATGCACATAACTTTGACTTCGATTTAAATAACGTTGAAATTTTAGAATTGGAGCCTAATCTTGATAAAAGTTTACTATTAGAAATGATACATATAAAAAGAGATAACAACTCTATTAACTTCAGATCAGACATTCAAGGTTTAAGTACCATATACAATAATTTAATTGCACAAATATACATTCCATTTTAATTTTATACAAATTCGCAGTCATGTCGTTATAATTTAACATATACCACAAGGCTCTGCCACTTCTTTTTTTCAAAAATGTAGAATATATAATAATTTTCTCAATGATTTATTTCCTGTAAGTATAGATCCGCTTAAATATATGATTTCTTCATAAACCGTATTCACATAACTCTGTTTTACTTCTAGAGGAGACAAACCTTTTATTAAATTTTGAGGTTGTGACACTCCAATTTTAAAATTTCAAAACATTCTTTTATACGTGACAACTATGCACAATCTACCAAGAAGCTTTCTCACAGGTGGAGAGAGAATTTTACGGAATTTGTGTGGAAGGTGTGAGTGGAGTGTGAGGGTGGAAGCCGAGGAGGTGAGTAGGGTTGTGTGGGGTGAATTGGGGAGATAAAAAGTGAGTTTCAGCGTGGGTAGGAGGTGGCATCTAGCTGAATAGGGAAAGTGAGGTTAGGTTGGCAAGTAATCGGGGGAGTTCGTGGTCAGGAGTCCTGAGCTTTCGAGGGTTCAAGGGTGGTTCTCGAAAAGTTAGGGGATGCTAAGGGAGAGAAAGGGGTGTCTGTAGGGACTGAGGAATTGAAAAAAAGGCGAAAAAAAAGGAAAATTTGGC